>JBBPBX010040706.1:13649-29234 GCA_038048925.1 Garcialebias charrua
GGTTCACGTATCCTCGCCTCTTTGATCTCCTGGTTTTCTGACGCCTCGCCTGCCCGACTTTTCGCCTCCTGCTTCTCCTCCTCGGACTGACGCCCATCGGATTTGTGCTTTTGACCTTCGCCTGCCTCACCACGTCTCTTTGCCTGCTCCTGTTTGGATCTACGCTCTTCTGCTTCCCGGTTGTCAGCCCTCGCTTGTGGGAATCCCCACTACGTCACTGGATTACGTCACGGACCCTCGCTGTGGCTGGCTGTTCCCCCCCTCACCGGCCACAGCTCCTCCTGCAGTGGACCTGCGTCTCCACGCACTGAGAACCCCCTTCCATCTGTGAGACAGTTAGTGGCTGCATCTCATTGACTGTCAAGTTTCCTGTTTTCATCAGCCTGACCACTAACCGTTCTCCTCCATTCTGCAGACTTGTTCCAGCCTGTGGGTTCCCTCTTGACACCAGAGCAGCAGAGCCAGCCTGCATATTAATAAAAGTTGTTAAAACTGTTTTTCTGTTGTGGTGATTTTGGTCCAGCCATTTGGGGGTTCGTTACAAACTGTTTGTTTTGCTCATCTGTGATGTTAGGCAGATAGAGTTGGGAGAGGAATGTACCCTGTATCTATTTGTGGTTCATTATTAGGGGTGCAGATCTCTCAGTGTCTGGAGAATCGATTCGATTCCAATTTTTGGTGTCACGGTTCAATTCAAAATCGATTTTTTTTTTATTCAGAAACGATTTTTGATTCAGAAACAATTTTTCTATTAAAATGGTCATAAATTTAGTTTCAGTTTTGTAACTGACAAGCTGAAAAGAATAAACAACTATGTAAACAAATGGAACATTTATTTAAAACAATAATTTTATGTTCCTTATTGTATCAAATTTTTTGCATTGTTTGATATTTATACCAAGAATAGGAACAAATAATACAGGAATGCATTAAATTCTGTAACTTAAATTACTAGTTGTATTAGGTTAGCTTTTTTGCTCTGTTACTTATAGAAGATTATTGTTTGAATTAATTGTTTGAACTTGTTTTGTTTTTGAAAAAAGGAGCAGATAAAATAAGATTTCTTCTTCTTTCTGCCACCTTTCATTTTATGTATTCTTTCATATACTATGAGATATGGTTTATTTTCTTTATCTTTTGGGTTTTAATGTTTAAAAAAAAAATCGATTTTGGGGCTTTTAGAATCAATTCTGAATTGCCAGGACTAAGATTCTAGATTCTTTTTAAAAAATCTATTTTTTTCCTGCACCCCTAGTCGTTATTCAGTTTGGGTTAGGAGTGTAAGGATTGGAAAAATCTCTAAAGCATTTGTGAATCTTTTCTAGATTTGATTCAAACCTATTAGTATGCGTATTATGTATTTTGTAGATAGATCTTTCAGCTTGTTGTTTCCGTAGTTTAAATGCTAGGAGCTTCAGGGATTTTCCCCTGCTTCGTAATGTTTCTGTTTAATATAGAGAAGTTTCTTTTGTATTTCTNGAGGAACCCATGCAACTAGGTCACAGCCGACTCTCCTGCCGAGCGTGAAAGACGACGCATGGATAACCTCTGTTTCTACTGTGGTGGTGCTGGACACGTTGCCACCTCCTGTCCGGTAAAAGGAACCGCTCAGTGAACGCCAGGGGATGTTTACTGAGCAGGACCCAAAGATCTGAACTCCCCTCACCTTTTACCCTGAACGCTGACCTCGTCGTCCCGGGTAAGTCACCCGTCTCCATTAATGTGTTCATTGACTCCGGGGCTGACACTGAATTAATTGACTGTGGGTTTGCAGTCGAATCGGGGATTAAGCTACTTAATTCCACAAAGAAACATTCTGTGGTGGCCTTGGACGGTCACCCGCTGAACACTTCGTCCCTGGTCACGGAACCTGTTACGTTACACGTAGGAGGCAACCACAAGGAAACCATAAACTTTTTAGTAATTAACTCTCCTACATCTCCGGTGATCTTAGGTGCCACCTGGCTGCAAAAACACAACCCGCGGTTTAACTGGAGAAGTAGGGAGATATTAGGTTGGTCGGAGGAATGTACCGTAAACACCGGTGTATAATACGCTCCGGTGTATAATACGCTTTGGCCAATATTTGGAAATAAATCAGAAAAATCGGTAGATAATACGCTTCGGTGTATAATACGCGCTGCCGTGACAGTCTTTTTTATGGCCACTAGATGGCGCCAGGATACGCCTCCAGGTACAGTCTGCAGGTAAACAGACTACAGGGTGCATTAGCGCCCATAGCGGCCAAAACTGGTACTGCACCATTTTTAGGCCAAAATGAAAAACAGCGAATCAGAGCCAAAAATGGGTCTAAAAATATGGGAAAAAATCTGTAGATAATACGCTTCGGTGTATAATACGCAGGACATTCAAATGAGCAATAAAAGTGCGTATTATACACCGGTGTTTACGGTATGTTGTCCTGTCTTATGGACGCCGTTTTGTCTAAAGATTATGTAACTGTTTCTGAGGACTATTATCCTGATCTCTTCAAGGTACCCATTGACTATCACAATCTCAAAGAGGTGTTTAACAAATCCAAGGCCACCTCTCTTCCTCCCCACCGTCCTTTTGATTGTCCCATAGACTTACTTCCTGGTTCCACTCCACCAAGGGGCTCTCTTTACTCCCTTTCTGCTCCTGAACAACAGGCCATGAGGGACTATATCGGGGACGCTCTCCAGGCTGGTCTCATCCGCCCGTCTGTTTCTCCAGCCGGGGCGGGGTTCTTTTTTGTCGGCAAGAAAGACGGGTCACTCCGCCCCTGTATTGATTATGTTGAAGCTTATTGCCTTCATATTAAATAATTGAGAAGAGGAAACTTTCTTCTTGCCAGCATGAGGGATTTATTAAGTATATTTAAATGTGGGTACTTTTACTTCACTACATTTTACATGAAGTATCTGTACTTTCTACTACACTACATTTTTATATAATGTGTTGAGTTATAAGTTATATTCACGTTGCAGTTTTTTCAATTTGTCAAGAAACAAGAAATTCTTGCTGCAACATTAAAATGTGTCAGTTCATGGGGTGTTAGGAGACAAGAGATGTCTCTAAATGTCTCGACACTCTGGTCCAAGTTTTGAAAATGTCAGGAAGTTAAAATATTGTTCATTGTTGATCCATTACAAGGTTGACTAGACAATATTTTAACTAGAGTTGATGACAAACTGGAGTTGAAATGATCAGTGCATGATGTGTCTAATTTTCCTTTTTTTAAACAGAAAACTTTTACTTCTGTGTGTTTACTGCAATTAAAATGACCCATTGGTTTTATTTTGTGTTAAATAAAAACTTTCAAAGGTAAAATCATCCTCATTATTCTCATTTTGCTTAAATCATTGATCGCTTACCTGTGTGTGCAGTATGGCAAGAAGGCAAACCAATAATTATTGCTGTTACAATTTCCAACGTAGCTTGAGGTGTTGTCACCTGAGCTTTCGGTCTTCGTCTCCGGACCCCACAAGTGTAGATAAACCCACATGCACGGTCTCTATGCCTGACCAAAATGACGCGAGTTGTTGCAACTCTTTTTTTTTATGAGCTGACAGCAACAAAATGGCAAATAGGCATCAGATAAAGGGCTTTCAATTGATTTAAACCTTACCTGAGAGTAGCTCTGTTCCCCGAGGGAGAAAAAAAAACGTCACCGGAAACACGTAGCGGGAGCTCGTGGGTACAGCCTCACGTTGTACGTGTCCAGGGCAGGGAAATAAGCGCCCAGCGACTTTCCATTATTTTTGCGATGATGTGGAATGAATATGCATGCGCGACTGATAATGAGAGTCAATGGATAAGAGCCGTGCGCTCGGGGACCGGAAGTACGTCACAAATCAGAAAACGTTTTTTGAAACAAAGAATATAACTCATCATTACCTATAAAATATTTATCCTGCACAACTAAAAACATATATACATATATTTATAATTATTTTTATTTTATAATTTCTTCTTCTTTTTTTTTTTAAGTCTAGAAGTTCTAGTGTACGGAAGTTCCAGTGGGTGGGCGGCACCCGGGCGTCACCTATTGGCGGGGCGCCTCTGGCGAAAGACAAGACTTCCAAGGAAAACAAGTAGGACGGCAAGCCCAACTTCGCGCGCCTGTCCTAGCAGATGCAGTTTCTCCCTCGCAGCAACGGACACCCATGAGGCCTGTCCCATCTGCTTGGGAATGTTACACGTAAAAACAGCACTGGATGCGCCCAATTTTTGACCACACTGCAGCCAGATGCTGGAGGCGGTGCTGTGGTACCGGGTTGACCTCGTCGCCAAGGCCACGGGCACCCCAGAAGTGCCAGCGGATGCAGACACCACCGAGCCCCTCACTCCCACGCCAGAGCTCGAGAACATGGCTCTGCACGACAGCACACAAGTCGAATGGGGTGACAGCCCTGACGTGCTGGCTCCTATGGTGGACTTAACAGTTGAATTCGACACTCGAGGCATGATGAACGAGGACGAGATCTCGATTTCAGCCTCAGGCGAATTTTCCGCGGAGGATACAGACGTCGAATTCGAGGAACAGGGAGAAGACTTCTCCCAAACCCCGGTTCCTGTACTCCCGGATACTGACTTGTCCATCCCTGCTCTGTTCGAGCTGTGTCGCAGAGCAACGGACGTGTTGCACATCCCATAGCCAGAGCCTCCGCCTCATCAACAGGTCACAAGGCTGGTAGGAAACTATTTTTACTCAAAGCAGCAGGCCGCCACGAGGCAGAGGATGCCCGTGTTCCCGGACTTCCTCACAGAACTAACTCGCACCTGGCCTCAGCCCAGAGCTCCAATGCTTTTACCACTCTCACAGTTCCTCGACATGGACGGGATGGAAGAGGTGGGAATAGCCAACGTAACTCAAATTGAGGGCACACTGGCGTCTCACCTGGCTCCCAAGTCATCCGGGACAAAACCAACTCTTCCCAGCAAAGCTCGTCGAGCCTCAGCTTCTCTGCTCGAGAAATGCTACAGAGCCCAGGGACTCGCGGCGCGCTATGAACGCGTCCGAGTTGATGCAGGCTTACCTAGCTGAAAAGCTGCAACAGCTCCAGGTAACGACGGACAAGCAGGCTACCGCTGACTCGTTGAAGCCCATAGGGCAACAGACTTTGTGCTCCGTATGATGGGGACAGCCACTGTTGCTCAGGGCAGAGGCATGGCGGAAGTGGTCATTGCGATACGCTATCTCTGGATGACTTTAACTGATCTCCCCGAGGGACAAAAGGTGCCTTTTCTCCAACACTTGATAGAACCAACGGGATTGTTTGGAAAAGCTTTGGATCAAATTCAGACCAAGCTGGACCAAAGGTGCAAACAGGCTGAAGCTCTCCAGTTGGGCATTCCCAGGAGAAGCTTCACCCTTCCAGGGAGTCTGCTGGAGGCAGACCTGCGCAACCTCGACACCGCTCGGCAATGCGTGCCCCACCACAGAAGCTGTCGGCGCACGAGGATGAGCATCGACAGAGACCACCGCCGGGCCCACCTCGAACCAAACACACATGGAGCAAAAACAGGTTTGTCCCCCACCAAGTTGTCAGAAACAGGGCCTCCTCGGCGAACCGGGACGACAGACAAAAGCGTGCCTGATGAACCAGGTTCACGTCTTGACTTTACACGATCATCCACCCATGCGGTACGGGAAATGATATCTTCATGTACAGACTTTATTTGTAGCACGGTATAAAAAGCTGGTAACTCTGTTGCGTGCACAAATCATGTTTTTCCTGCTGTGAGTGACATAAAACCAAACATGTCGTTACACTTAAGCACAAATAAAGCTCAAAAAAATCATCCCTTTCTGTTTTATTGACTCTCAAAAACAACAACAGCAAAAAAACAACAGCAAAACACAAGTAACTTCAGCAGAACAGGTCCCTCTGGCCTGCCAGCCGTCATAAAAGGAGGGTGCCGTATCCCATGGGCGTAGCCAGAATTTTGTGGGGGGCGGTTCGTTTTAAAGGAGAAGTTGACAATGCTGAACTGATGTGGCTGGATAGCTCAACTGATAAAGCGTCAGTCTTCAGTCCCAAAGGTCGTGAGATCGAGTCCCGCATGGTACAACATTTTTTTTTTTTTTAATTCATTCCAAATTAAAAAAGCACAAGAAAACTATTTACAAAACAGCAAGGAATAAAACAATGCATTAAATGAAAGGAATCAGACGAAGAAAATAATCTTATCTGCCCCTTCTCAAACTATTTTTTTTCCAAACACTCTTTTATTGGATAAAAAAAGAAGAATGTGTTAACCACAGCCTGTGGTTAACACATTCTTCTTTCTTCACAGGCGCATATTAACTACTTTTTTTATCCAATAAAAGACAAATGTAAAATTAGTTGTTTGAATCAAGTGTTTGAAAAAAAAAATAGTTTGAGAAGGGGCAGATAAGATTATTTTCTTCGTCTGATTCCTTTCATTTAATGCATTGTTTTATTCCTTGCTGTTTTGTAAATAGTTTTCTTGTGCTTTTTTAATTTGGAATGAATTTAAAAAAAAAAATGTTGTACCATGCGGGACTCGATCTCACGACCTTTGGGACTGAAGGCGGAGGCTTTATCAGTTGAGCTATCCAACCACATCAATTCAACACTGTCAACTTCTCCTTTAAAAGTGGGCGGTTTGTTCGAACCCCCCGAACCCCCCTTGCCTACGCGCATGTATCCCCCCTCTCCCTCACGGCTCACGGGGTGTTAGCCTAATCAATGTGCCCCGGCAAAGTGTCTCTGCTCCGTCTGTAGCGGAAAGGCACAGAGGCGTCTGCAAGCAGGTCCCCCATAACTCATGGAGACAGGTAAGGGGGATCACGTGCTCCAACCCCCCCTCCATTATGAACGACGGGGCGTTCAATAAACTAACCAAGCAAACACGTGACATGTCTGCGCCTTAGGCATAGGCATAATTTACATGGGGGATGGAGGGGTTATAACCCTCCCAATAATTTGATCCAGTCAATATAACCCTCCCAATAAAATGACATCATTTCAAGCTCACGGATTAACTGGAGGTGCGCGCGGAGGAGCGTGTTTCAGCAGGTGAGACTGCTCTCTGCATAAAAGCTGCCATTCGGTTCTCAGCCTCCACCTCCTCCTCCCCCCTCCAGTAGCAGCCAGCGACACGTTTTACACATGCTAACCTTGCATTACCGTAACTCTGCAACGATTTGCGCTATCATAAAAATTCAAACGGTGTTTGAAAGAAAACAAAGTGCGCTTTTTGGCTGTTTTTGGGGTATTACGGTAATCGCCTTCCCACGATATGGAAAGCCCAGGAATACGAGTTTTTGTGTTCAGCACGAACAAAGCGTGCAGAGTGAGCAGGAAAAACATGAGAATCAGCAAAAAATATGTCAAACAAATGCACTTCAAGGAATGAAAAGACAATAAGGAGATTCCTGGATGATTCAAATTTGGAGGAGTTTCTTTTTGTTCTTCTGAAGAAAAACATTTGATCAATTGCATAACTTTTTGAATTTTATTTCTGAATGAATGAGGCATGTTACTTCGTGGATAATAGTCTTATACTGGGTACACATAATAGGATATAGTTTTATTTTATATTTTATTTTATATTTTATTTTGTTGATGGAATAGTATATCAAGTCTATAAGATATTACAATATTCATCAGTTTGTACTTTGTTTGTTTAGAAGATAATAAGGAGAAATGTAGGGAGGGGAAATTCGCCTGTAACTACAGTAGAATGAATTGTTAGTCTGTTTCTTATTTGTAAAAATAAGTGACAATAAAAAAAACATTGTAAATATGTTCTATAGTGTTGAAATTGTTAATTTGTGATGCAAAATCTGTACTTCATGTTCAAATGCAGTGTTTTCTTTGCATAAAATCTCTAAAATCTAATTTCGCTTTTTGTTTTTTCTTGATGTTAAACAGTTTTTATAGTTGTTTTGTAACAAGTATAATGTAAAATAATGCCAGATATTGAAAGTTCTAAATATTCTGAACAAATGTGCTGAAGCACTTGGCCATAGGACATTTTCTTCATATATTCTAGTGAAAAACAAGTAAAAAATGCCAGGCGGAAATTTAAGACTTGGGTGTAAAAGGTTAAGAGGCCGAGGCGGGTTTTGTGTTTCAGCTTCATGTTCTCCTCCATGAAGACTGAGCCGGTTTGGATGTTGTCAGTCCATACAATGGCCGTTATTAGCAGAGCCTGCTGTCATCACTTGTGACAACGTACCTTTAAACCGGAGGTAAGGAGGGGCAATTTGACCGCTACGCATAGGGATGATAATGACTGATAATTGCCATTTAATGGTTGATAACATCCGAAGCGGGTGAAGACTCTGGATGTGTGTGTCAACTTCACCTGGTGTCACGTGCTGCGTGATGTCACCGTTTGAAGAAACATTTATTTATTTATTCCACACCAAGACACAAACAGGTGTTTGGTGCTTTTGTTTGAAAGTCCAAAAACAGCTACAGGCTGATAACAAAGATGGGCAGTATTCACATGGTTTTGTTTGTTTAGAGTCAAAGTGTAATATACTCTTCAGTTTGCCACACGGTATTCTTTGATGTAGACTGTTGTAATGAATTGTGCACAAGACTTTTGCTGTACATAGTTTATTGGTGTCAATACAGTGGTGAAAACAATTAATCTTTTGTGTTTTTGACTTTCTTTCATAGATAATTGCTGCACTCACAAAATCAAATGATTTGAAACTGCCATAGTCTTGCAAGTGCTTTAACACAGTTAAAATGAACTGGTTAAATACGCAGCTGTAACTCTCTTGTTTTTAGGTATAACTTTAATATGATTTCAATTTACACAATATGAACATTTAAGCATAATTGCTGAAGATGACATGCAGGGTTTTATTCTGCTCTTGTCATATTATGGCTGTATTTGAATCATTTGTTGTAATTTTTCCTAGTTAAACTGTAGTGAACCAGGTAAATACACACTCTTTGAAAATTGTGAAATTAAGGTATGTTATATAATAAATCTTAAAAATGTAAAATATGTGTTATGGCTGAAAAAAATGCAGAAAAATAGTGAGTTTTTTTCTTACTTGTTGAACCTATGTGGAACAAAAAAGGAGCAGAATAAATACAGAGAAAACAGGAAAGTTAAGTAAATCACAGTAAAAGCATTACAATATATTTTAACCCTAAAATATCCTGAATCATAAAAAAAGTAATTTATTCGATAAATAAATAGGTAGAGAGCATAACCCCCCCCCCCAATGTTAGACCTAAAGTTATGCCGTTGGCCTCAGGGAGGCGCGCCGACAGAATCTAACGACGGGGGGGCCACGTCAGGAGCCCACAAGCAACCACAAGCTTCACACGTTCACAAAAGCAATTGTGTTCAAACTGCTGTGTACGTAAACAAATCAGAGCTGAATCAGATTCCTTTTCCTATTATTAGAAGGGAACTGGGCTCTCTATCACCAGGCAATTTAAAGTCTGCCAAGCACAAAGAATCATCTCCACGTTCTCACGTTGCAGCTGTCCCTTTATCATTAATGAACGACACACAACGTCCAAGCAGTGATACGGCAGCACGTGACCTTTCTCACTGTGCTGGTTCAGCTCTGCTTTTAAACAATATCCCCACAACAGGTGAAACACCGGCCGGTTTGTCTGGTTCCAACGCTCTGTTAAGGCCGAGGACCAGTAAACTGGACCCATCCATTAAACAAATTGGGGTCAGGAGATCTACTCGTTTACAAAACTTGCAGCTTCTCAATCCCATGACCCCAAACAAGGAGAGAGAAAACAGACATTCTGCTCCACTTCTGTCTAATAAGGACAACGGGTTGCATCTGTCCTCGATCATTCTCGATCAGAGCAACCTGGTAGCACATCAACAAAAAGGTATTCTCCCTAACTTGGTTGACCCACAAGGGGTCACAGCTTCCAGGGCCCCTGGAGGGGAACTGGATACACCAACTGCTCTTCTTCAGGGTCAAACTATGTCACCAGAAGAAGTAGTCTCGCCGTTTAGGCTGGGAGCTGTTAAAAAAATCAGCTTGTTAGCAGAGAAGAACAAGCTGATGCCATCAAGCCTGCCGGAAAATGTGGTAAAAACTATCCAAAGTGCTCGTGCTGTGTCAACACGGTCTCTCTACGCACAGAAGTGGCGTATTTTTGAAGCTTGATACACAGAAAGAAATATTATTCCTTACTCGTGCGACCTAGCTCAGCTCCTGACTTTCCTTCAGGACTTACTAGAAAAAGGTCATTCTTTCTCAACGAATAAAGTTTTCCTATCAGCTATTTCAGCCTGTCACGAAGGCTGGGGACACAGGATACCTAGTGCGTATCCAATCATAATAAGATTTATGAAGGACGTGCTAAGAATAAAACCACCCAGCAGGATCCTGACCCCTGGTTGGGATCTTAGCCTGGTCTTGGGGGCTCTCTGTGATCCTCCATTCGAGCCACTGAGTGAGGTTAAGATAGATTTGTTATCTTATAAAACCGCTCTACTCTTGGCCATTTGCTCGGCGAAACGCATGCATTGTTTGTACATCCAGTGTGTATCAGATTCGCCCCTGACAGGTCAAAGGTCACCCTAAGGCCTAATCCCGCATACAACCCCAAGGTCTTGACTTTGAACCATAGGAGTCTGGACTTTGATCTCTCATCCTTCCCACCTGCTCCTGTCCTCACTCAGGAACAGGAAAGGCTGAAGGCTTTCTGTCCCGTGAGAGCTTTACGCACTTACGTGCAAAGAACAGCCGGATGGAGAAAAACAAATCAACTGTTTGTATGCTTTGCAGCTCCTGCTATCGGAAAGGCCCTATCAAAACAACGCCTTTCACATTGGGTGACTGAGGCCATTAAGAGGGCGTACAGTGGCAAAGGTCAACAGGTGCCCTCTGGAGTGCACGCTCACTCTACTAGGGGCTTGGCCACTTCGTGGTCATTGTTCAAGGGTGTACCATTTGCAGACATTTGTGTTGCTGCAAACTGGAGCTCATTAAACACTTACAGTTTGGATGTTACTACGTGTGATGTCACTCAGGCTGTCCTTTCTAACACACAGTAGAAGGTAGCCTTGAGATGCCTGCTGGTCAAGGGCAGACGTTCACACTAGCATGTATTTTACTGGGCATTTCAAGGGTGTGAATTAATTACGTTCCCATAGCAAGTACAGGTAGTCCCCGACTTACGAGCGCTCTGACCTACGAGGTTCCGGACTTACGAGCTGGCGAATTTTTGGAAAAAACGCAAAAAATACCAAGTTTTTCTGTGTTTTTTCACCACAGTTCGTTAGCTAAACATGTGGACACACGTTTCCGATCATTTTTATGCACTCGTAAGCAGTTTTTCGATGAAAAACGAGTGTTTGTAGTCGCGCTAGCAAAACCGTTCCAACTTACGAGCGAAATTCCGGACTTACGAGACACGTGGCGGCCGTTCCGAATTACGAGATTTCCATGTTACGAGCAACTCGTTGTAACGGAACTCGCTCGTAAGTCGGGTACTACCTGTATGTTGCACCGAGAGAACTTGACTGAAAGGGAACTGAAAGTTATGCACCATAACTCATGTTCCCTGAAGGAAAGGAATGAGGTGCAACATATCTGGCCCTTTTCATTGCTGAAAGCGCGGTGAAGTGCAATTTTGGAGAAAGATGGATGGGCGTCAGCCGCTTAAATACCCAGAGGACGAGGCCTCTGGCGCGACGTTGACGCCCTAGCCATAAAGGCGTGAATGTAATCCTTCAGGTAATTGCGTGGAGGAGCAATTCCCATAGCATGTATGTTGCACCTCATTCCCTTCCTGCAGGGAACATGAGTTATGGTGCATAACCTTCAGGTTTTCTCTGAGTACTATAATCTAATAATTAAAACAAAAAACTATGAACATAACTGACAAAAACACATTTCCTGACACTGACAGTTTAGAAGAAACAAAGTAAAGATCTAGTTTTTATCCGACTGAGTTTGTTCGTTGTATTTAACACCTGCTGTCATGAAAAGTCACATCATTGCTTGAGAACTCAGTTTTCTGTCTGTCTGTTAGAAAAACGATGTGATATGTTGATATCAAAGCCAACAATAATTACAACTCATAGTGCCACAATAATCGATAATATTTTCACAAATATAACAAATGGGGATGTGATAGGTGGTATTTTAACGACCGACTTAAGTGATCATTTACCAGTTTTCACAATCTATAAAAATGATCAAAGCATCACAAAAGCAGTTACAAAGAAGAAAAAGATCATAAACACATCAAAAAAAGTTTTGGAAAAATTGAAAGAGGATCTAGATAAACAAGACTGGAATGATGTGTATGTTGATGATGTGAACAGATCATATGATGAGTTTATGAATATCTTGGAAGCTCTGTATGAAAAGAATTGTGTGCAAACAAATCATACAAAGAGAAATATCGTTGACCAACCATGGATGACAAAAGGGTTGAGAAATGCTTGTAAAAAAAGAATTATTTGTATTCATGTTTCTTGAAATTGCGAACTCAGAACGCTGAAGAAAAATATAAAAAGTATAAAAATAAATTAGTAGGGATTATAAGGAAACATAAGAAAGAATATTATAGTAAATTATTAGATAAAAGTAATGGTGATATGAAAGCAAAATGGCGAGTAATGAATAGTGTTCTGAAGAATCATAAAGCAAAAACTGGTATTTCAAAATATTTTGTAAAAGACAACGATGAAGTTCACGATGAAAATGAAATTGTAAATGGTTTTAATCAACATTTGTGGTTCAAATCTTACCTGTCTGGGAGAACTTTTTCTGTCATGATAGGTGATCTGTCCTCCTCTTCATCAACCCCTCTGACCTCTGGCGTACCACAGGGATCTATTCTAGGGCCAGTCCTCTTCTCTCTTTACATGCTGCCATTAGGATCAATCATTGCACGTCATAACCTGTCTTTTCACATGTATGCAGACGATTTACAAATCTATCTGCCAGTCACTCCCAACCCCTCACTCAGTTCAAACACTCTTGTCAACTGCTTAAATGACATTAAGCACTGGCTCTCTCAAAACTTCCTCCACCTAAACACAGATAAAACTGAATGCATTTTATTTGGTGCACATGATGACACCAGCAACATCCTTCCCAGTCCCAGTTTTGGTTTTCCCCTCCCCCACTTCAACCCGGTGGTCAGAAATCTTGGAGTGCAGCTTGACTCCAACTTAAAGCTTGATAAACAGATCAGTTCTGTTGTCAAGACCAGCTTTTTCCAGCTCCGTCTGCTCTCTAAGGGCCAGTTTACACGGCACGTATTTTGAGTGTAACCGCTACTTTCTCTTTGCGACTTTGCTTAACGCCTACACGATGCTGCTGGCCCCCCTCTTTGACTCTGATACTTTTCTGACCCTGCTTTCAAGGTGGAAGTTTTTCGCTGACACCCCGCTGAAAATGTAAACATCTCCCGTGGAGCTTTTGTGCCAACCACATGCGCGCAGCCCGCATGCGCGGACAGTCTGACATTTCACGTGTCACGCTGCAAAATATAACAGTTTAACAATAATAAACAGTATTTATGTTGGCGTGGGAGATGTAAATTTATCTGAACTACAGTATCTATCTGGACTCGTTACATTTTTTAAACAGTGCGTAACGTGCTGTGAAAATGAAGACACCAGGTTTATTTTTTATTTATTTATTTATTCAGCACCACAAAGTTTACAACACAAACACTGAGAATTAAACTGAACACACTATTAAAACACGTGAACCGAACTGTAACTACGTTAATGAACTGGACTCTTGCTGTGTGTTCATCTGGACCCATCAGAACCGCCGAACCGTCTGCCTGTTTGTTGGAACGACTAGCTTCTCCACCTGGCAGAAATAAATAAATAAATAAATAAATAAATAAATAAATAAATAAATAAATAAATAAATAAATAAATAAATAAAAACTCTGTTGTTGTGTGATCAAAGTAAACACAAGCAAACATTATATTAAGAATGTTGATTTACCTGCTGTAAGTCAGCTGTTTATCACGGAGTAAAGTCCGGTTCTGGTCCACAGTCCACTCAGCGTCTGGTGTGCTATGTAAGTAAGTAAGTAAGTAAGTAATTTTTATTTATATAGCACATTTCCCAGACATGAGAGTCACAAAGTGCTTCACAGGAGGAAAAATAAAATCATAAAATTATAAAATCACAGAAATAAAATCATAAAATCATAGAGATACTATACAAAAATCACAGAGATACTATACAAAAAGGTAAAACATAACTAGCTCTAAAAACAATGTACAAAGTTAACCAAACGCCTGTCTGAAGAGATGAGTCTTAAGACTGTTTTTAAATGCAGCTGTTGACTCGGAGCAGCGTATTGTTATAGGCTATGCAGCTTGTTAGATGAAGAGAGTCCCGCTTGGTGTCAAATCTGTTGACTCTTATCCAAATTCCAGCTTTAACTTGTTGACAACAACTTGTAGTTAGCAGATTTTAGCCAGAGAGGAAAGCAGACGAGGAGGCTGCCTCGGCTGCTGTTTACCTCAGGTAGCATGCATGCAAAGTAGTGAAGGTTCCAAAAATCCCAGCGCCATCTAATGGCCCAGCATGGTAACTACAGTGAAATCATGAGGACGGGGGGTGGAGGGGGAGAGAGTCGTATCCACAGAATTCGACCATGTCAACGCAAAACTTTTCACCTAATTAACATACCCAAAACATCCGTTTCCCCCACACAGTGTCTGTGTAAACAGGGCCTAAAGTAAAGTCATTTCTCAGCCGTAGTGATCTGGAGAAGGCCATCCATGCCTTTGTGACCTCCAGACTTGATTATTGTAATGCTTTGGATGTTGGTATTAATCAATCCTCCATCTCCCGTTTACAGCTTGTACAGAACTCTGCCGCGCGCTTTTTGACCAACACACGAAAATATGAACACATCACTCCTGTCCTGTCCTCTCTACACTGGCTCCCGGTTCAGTTCAGGATACAGTTCAAGCTGCTGCTGTTTGTTTTCAAAGCTCTGAATGGACTTGCACCTCTCTACATCTCAGAACTTTTGGAAGTCCACCAGCCCGGCAGAGCTTTACGATCTGCCAGTCAACACCTGCTGGAGGTGCCTCGCTCAAGGTACAAACAATGGGGAGACCGGTCATTTTCTGTTGCCGGCCCAAAAGCCTGGAACAGTCTCCCCCTTGAGCTGCGTGCCACCTCTGATCTGACTCTGTTCAAAACCAGACTGAAGACCCACTTGTTCAAAAAAGCTTTCAGTGTGTAACTTTTATTACTTTTGGTATTTTAGTATGTAGCATTTTTATTTCCATTGCCTTCTTTTATTGCTGTTGTTTCTTATTCTATTTTCATTGATTTATTGTTCCAGTTTATTCATCTTTTTATCCTGTTAAGCACCTTGGTCAATGCAAGGCATTGTAGGAAGGTGCTATACAAATAAAGTTTATTATTATTATTATTATTATAATATTTTGTGAATGTTGGATCAAGCCTTGCAGCTCAAATACCAAAAGTAGATAATAATGTGAGCCATTCAATTACAGGTTGTGCAAACAGTATTCTTCTAAAAGGAACTGATGGAGATGTTCAATATTTATCATCTAAAACTAATTACTCTGACCCAATAATTATAACCCAGCTCACTTATATCAAAT
>JBBPBX010040707.1:0-15752 GCA_038048925.1 Garcialebias charrua
TGATTGTGTAGTGAATGATGAAGTGATGGTGAAGTGATGATGAAGTGAATGATGAAGTGATAGTGAAGTGATGATGAAGTGACGATGAAGAAGGGATGAGGAAGTGATGATGAAGTGATGTTGAAGTGATGATGAAGTGATGTTGAAGTGATGATGATGTGAATGATGAAGTGATGATGAAGAAGTGATGATGTAGTGATGAGGAAGTGATGATGAAGTGAATGATGAAGTGATGGTGAAGTGATGATGAAGTGATGATAAAGTGAATGATTATGAAGTGAATGATGAAGTGATGATGATGAAGTGATGACGTTTAGATGATGGATGGATGAGTTTTCAACATGTCTGTGTTGGATGCACACTGGTTTCCCACTGCATCACATTTATTGACGTCATCATTTGTACATCAGTTTGTCAAACAGGAAGTAGATTCACAGGAAATCCTGTGACTTCCTCCAAAGGTTTTCAGTCAAGGTTTCGTGCACGTTCTTGATGTTCTGTAGTTTTGTCTTTAGAGGCTGGTGGTGTCTGACAGCGACGCACCGTGAGCCTCGGAGCTGCTCACTGGCTGCACCATGGAGAGGTTGGGGGTGTCTCCTTCAGAAGCACAAGCTCTGGTTTGGACAGGAGGCGGCTGGTGGCGTCGTTGCATCACACTCGGAGGTCCAGCAGCCAGCGACCTGCCGGTGATGCAGGAGAACATGTCCGCCAGCTGCAGCCGCACCTCTCTTTGCCAGAAGGCATAAACCAGAGGGTTTATCAGTGAGTTGGAGAGCCCCAGCAGCCACAGATAGTTCTCCAGAACTTCCTTCAGTCCACACTTCTTGCACAGAATGTGCACGATGCACACCACAAAGAAAGGACACCAGAGGACTAGGAAGCATCCAACAAGCACTGCAACCAGCCTCAAGGCCTTGACGTGGCTCCAGTAGCCATTCCTCAGCTGAAGGTGCTGGTACCGGTGAGGACCCAGATGTTGGTCGTCGCTCCGGGAGCTGGCTTGTTGAATTTGGGAGATGTGCTTCTGGTGGCTGCGGGCGATCTTCAAGATGTCCAGGTAGATGTAGACGAACAGAGAGAGCACCGGGAAGAAGAGCAGGCTGTACAGCACAATGATGGCCACGTCGTGGGTGACGGAGAAGATGGCGCAGAAGCCGTCGTAAGGTCTCTTCGACTGCAGCTCCGGCACCACGACTGAGGAGCAAAGAACACGAGACGTTTCACATCGACGCTGGTCAAACCACAGAAGACCAGCAACGACTCAGTTTCACGACAGAAAGATGGTGACTTCACCGAGCAGCTCGTCCAGTCACATCGTGGAGACTGTTGTCACGGAGCTGCAGCTGCACGAGACAAACTTCTGCCAATATTTCAAAAATATGATGCAAACTTTTTTACTGGACGTTGAATGTCTGCAGCCAGCGAGCCGTGGAAGACCACGTTTGGAAGATAATCTAAAAAAGCTAAGTCTGGTCCTCTGGACATTCAAAAAATAAAACAAAACAAAGCAAAAAAATAATAATGTAGAAACGTTTTGTCTTTCGTCTGAAAGACTTCTTCAGTCTGAGAAGCTGTGTTCAGCTCAGTCTTATAAATAGCACCCTCTCACAGTGGATCAACCAGTTGGCTGATGACAGCCTGAAACCAGCTGCTCACATGATCAAGGAGGACCATCAGCCTGACGATGGATCGTTAGCACCCTGATGGTCTCAGTTTCTGATAGAGGGAATTTGCAAACTGAGGTGTACCGCAAACCCACCACACAGACCAGTATTTACAGTTTGACTCCCATCACCCTCTGGAGCACAAGTTAGGAGTCATCAGGACTCTGTACCACAGAGCAGACAGCGTCCCCACTAACTCAGGAGCCAGACAGAAGGAGAAATCACACACAAAACAGGCTCTAGAGAAATGTGGATATCCTAACTGGGCCTTCCTGAAAGCAGAGAAGAAACCCAAACAGGACTCCAGCAGCCATCAGGTGAAAAGAAGGAACCCAGACCCAGACCAGTGGTCATTCCAGATGTTGCAGGAGTTTCAGAGACATTGAGACGTTTATTTTCTAAACACAACGTCCCAGTGGCTTTTAAACCCCAAAATACATTACGGCAAAGACTGGTTCATCCCAAAGATCCAGTCCCCCGGCACAAACAGAGTAATATTGTGTATGCTGTTCAGTGTCAGGAGGGTGATCAGTCTTATATCGGGGAAACTAAACAGCCACTGGCCAAAAGGATGGACCAGCACAGAAGATCAACATCATCAGGTCAGGACTCTGCAGTCTACACTCATCTCCAGGTCAGAGGTCACTCCTTCTGAGGAGCATCAAATGTAGAACCACTAGACTGAGGAACAGCTTCTACCCTGAGGCTGTTAGACTCATGAATAAATAAATAATAAGAATAATCACTGCAAAATATCACATCATGCTGATGCTGATCTGTTTTCTTGTTGCTGTGTTCATCTGTGACCATCTGCTCATACAGACTCATGTTCGTGCTGCTGTTTATAATGATGTTTTTCCACTACATTAGGGCTTAGTGTATTACTAGTTGATGTTTCTCTTAGTTAATCCTAGATGTTATTACTGTTTTTCTCTTGCATTTGTTGTTGGATGTAACTGGGACCCTGTGTACATAATCTCGTTTTCATCACATGTACTACATGTGGTGCAAATGACAATAAAGACTCTCTGACTCTGACTCTTTCAGGGATGAAGATGTTCACATCCTTGATAGAGAGGAACGATGGTTTGAGAGAGGAGTAAAGGAGGCCATCTTTGTGAAAAGAAACCGTCCATCATTAAACAGAGGTGGAGGCCTCCGGGTTCAACTGTCCCCCTCTTACAATGCTGTTATTGCTAGTATCACTCAGCCCTCTGTGAATAGCAAACAACCATCAGGGTGCTAACGATCCATCGTCAGGCTGATGGTCCTCCTTGATCATGTGAGCAGCTGGTTTCGGCTGTCATCAGCCAACTGGTTGATCCACTGTGAGAGGGTGCTATTTATAAGACTGAGCTGAACACAGCAACTCAGACTGAGGAAGTCTTTCGGACGAAAGACGAAACGTTTCTACATTTTTTTTGTTGTTGTTGCTTTGTTTTGTTTTATTTTTTGAATGTCCAGAGGACCAGACTTAGCTTTTTTAGATTTTTCTACCTGGATTATTGAGCATGCATCAGGGTATTTGGAAGATAATGTCTTATTTTTGGGTTCAAAATACAGAATTTGAGCTTTTGAGATGATTTGGGACACTGCGATCGTTCGAACTGTTTTGAGTGAAAAATTTCCACGTATGGTTTTGAAAGTCGACTTGGGTTTCTTGAACAATCCCTTAGATCTGCTGCTATAGGCTCAGATTGCTGGAGGACAAACTGACCACATGTTCTCTCTCTGCTGCTTCTTTACTTACTCTACATGTTTGTGTTTGTAATTATTTCTATCTTAAAGGGGACCACAGATGCAAAAATCACTTTTTAATGTTTTTTTTACTCAACTTTGGGTATTAACTTCATAAAAAAACAGTCCTTGTGCCAAAAAAATGCACCCAGTGGTTTATTTACTCTAAGTAGATTTATTTATTTTTGATAAATACACCAGGATTCACACTTCCTGCAGTTATTGAGTCAGAGTCAGAGTCAGAGAGAATTTATTGTCATTTGCACCGCATGTAGTACATGTGTTGAAAACGAGATTATGTACACAGGGTCCCAGTTACATCCAACAACAAATGCAAGAGAAATACAATAATAACATCTAGGATTAACTAAGAGAGACATCACATCAGCTAGTAATACACTAAGCCCTAATGTAGTAGAAAAACATCATTATAAACAGCAGCACGAACATGAGCAGATGGTCACAGATGAACGCAGCAACAAGAAACAGATCAGTACAGTATCAGTATGATGTGACATTTTGCAGTGTTTATTCTTATTATTTATTTATTCATGAGTCTGACAGCCTCAGGGTAGAAGCTGTTTCTCAGTCTAGTGGTTCTACATTTGATGCTCCTCAACCTCCGTCCCGAGGGGAGTGGTGCAAAGAGTGAGTGTGCTGGGTGAGTGAGGTCTTTCATGATGCAGGTGGCTCTTTTTCTGCATCTGGAGGTGTAAATGTCTGTGATGGTGGGGAGACTGACTCCCACAGACTTCTGTGCAGCCTTCACCACTCTCTGCAGAGCTTTCCTCTCTGCAACTGTGCAGCCTCCATGCCACACGTTGATGCTGGAGCACAGGACGCTCTCCACTGCACACCTGTAGAACGAGGTGAGGACTGAGCTTCTCAGACCGGCTCGTCTCAGCCGTCTGAGGAAGTAGAGTCTCTGATGACCTTTCTTGATCAGGCTGGTGGTGTTATTGCTCCAGCTGAGGTTATCATTCAAGTGTACACCCAGGTATTTGTAGCTGGAGACCACCTCCACCGCAGATCCACCTATATACAGTGGGGTGTGGGTGTGTTTGTTCCTTCTGAAGTCCACAATCATCTCCTTCGTCTTCTTCACATTCATGTGAAGGTTGTTCTCTTTGCACCAGCTCTCCAGATGTTCCACCTCCTGTCTGTAGCTGGATTCATCATTATCTGTGATGCATCCCACCACAGCTGTATCATCTGCAAACTTAACAATATGACAGCCTGGATGTGTGGCTGTACAATCATATGTGAGCAGAGTGAACAGAAGAGGGCTCAGCACACATCCCTGAGGAGAGCCAGTGCTGAGGGTGATGGTGGAGGAGGAGAAGTTGTGGATCTTCACGGACTGTGGTCTGTCTGTTAAGAAGTCTAAGACCCAGTTACAAATAGAGGGGCTTAGTCCAAGTGTGGATAGTTTGTCTATCAGAGTTTGGGGGATCATGGTGTTGAAGGCAGATGTGAAGTCCACAAAGAGCAGACGCACGTATGAGTCCTTCTGATCCAGGTGGGTGAGAGCAGTGTGGACCACGGAGGAGGTCCACACTGACGTTGACGTTGACGTATTGACGTCACAGGCCGTAGCCAATCACCTCAAACCTGAGTCCAGCCCCTCACCTAGCAACCCCTGGTTAGGCTCAACCCACTTCTGTATTAAACACATGACTGTTGTTTTTCATGATTTCATCTCATCTTTTGTTTATATGTTCTTAATTTCATGTGTACAGCACTTTGTTGCAGCTGTGTTTTTTTAAATGGCTTTATAAATAAAGTATAATTGTTATTTTTATGTTTTAGTTCAATTTTTAGTGTATTTGCGATCGCTGCCAACGCGCAGCCGGCAAAAATTAAACGAGCGGACCCCCGGCTTAGGGACCGGTTGCGACGGGACCCTCTTCCGGCGCGATGGAGCGGAGCTTCAACTGTACAGCCTCATTTCAGCCTCGCAGCAGCCTCGCAGCAGCGAGGACCTTCTCCTTACAGATTAATTTACGGGAGACACTTGGTAAACTTTGTGTTGTCTTGACTGGAACAGCGATAACTCCCAAAATCTCCGCGTGCAACGAGCGGAGCTGGCGAAAACCGGAAGAGGAACAAGCTAACATTAGCTTCGGATTCGGCAGGTCTCATGCTAAAAGGAGCAGCTCATGGCGGCGCTCTCAGACGGGTTTCGGTAAGTTATCTTAAGCTAACACTAACAGTAAGTCAAATGAGTAATAAAAAAGGAGCTAATTTTAAAACAACAACACATTACAGATACTGGCTGTTACAGAGGGCGTTAACAGATCTTTGAAGGGCGTGGACTTCAAGAAACCGGTCGTTCAAAACGAAAGTTAAAAATGGCAGAATTAAAAAGGGTATAATTGATTATCTAAGAATTATTTTGTGTATTAAAATGAATTAATATTGTCAAGATAGCACACAGAAATAACATAAAAATTTTAAATACCTATATGTGGTCTCCTTTAACATGTTTTTTGTCTTTCCTCCTATAGAAAGTTCACCTGGATTATAGAACGTACACCTGGACTATAGAAAGTTCACCTGGAATATAGAAAGTTCACCTGGACTATAGAAAGTTCACCTGGACTATAGAAAGTACACCTGGACTATAGAAAGTTCACCTGGACTATAGAAAGTTCACCTGGACTATAGAAAGTTCACCTGGACTATAGAAAGTTCACCTGGACTATAGAAAGTTCACCTGGACTATAGAAAGTTCACCTGGACTATAGAAAGTTCACCTGGACTATAGAAAGTTCACCTGGACTATAGAAAGTTCACCTGGACTATAGAAAGTTCACCTGGACTATAGAAAGTTCACCTGGAATATAGAAAGTTCACCTGGACTATAGAAAGTTCACCTGGACTATAGAAAGTTCACCTGGAATATAGAAAGTTCACCTGGACTATAGAAAGTTCACTTGGACTATGAAAGTTCACCTGGAATATAGAAAGTTCACCTGGACTATAGAAAGTTCACCTGGACTATAGAAAGTTCACCTGGAATATAGAAAGTTCACCTGGACTATAGAAAGTTCACCTGGACTATAGAAAGTTCACCTGGAATATAGAAAGTTCACCTGGACTATAGAAAGTTCACTTGGACTATGGAAAGTTCACCTGGAATATAGAAAGTTCACCTGGACTATAGAAAGTTCACTTGGACTATGGAAAGTTCACCTGGACTATAGAAAGTTCACCTGGAATATAGAAAGTTCACCTGGACTATAGAAAGTTCACTTGGACTATGGAAAGTTCACCTGGAATATAGAAAGTTCACCTGGACTATAGAAAGTTCACTTGGACTATGGAAAGTTCACTTGGACTATAGAAAGTTCACCTGGACTATAGAAAGTTCACCTGGAATATAGAAAGTTCACCTGGACTATAGAAAGTTCACTTGGACTATAGAAAGTTCACCTGGAATATAGAAAGTTCACTTGGACTATAGAAAGTTCACCTGGAATATAGAAAGTTCACCTGGACTATAGAAAGTACACCTTGGCCTGTTCTGTGTCTGTTTTTACTTCCTGTCCTCTCAGACCCAGCCATTTGAAGCAGATGTTCGCTCGTCCTGAGCTGGTTCTGTTGGATGTTTCTTCCTGTTAATGGGAGTTTTTCTTCCCACTGGCTCCTTTGTGCTCGCTTAGCATGAGAGACTGTGATGAAGTGAAGATTCAACACAATCTACTGCTTCTGCAAATGGAGAACTTTAATGCTTGTCTTTTATAATGTTGAATGTTTCTGTTCAGTGCCCTGAGATGACTTCTGTTGTGACTTGGAGCTTTAGAAATAAACTGAACTAAATGGAATTAAAAAGATTTCTTTCAGTCACTACCCAGAGTTCATGACCATAGGTGAGGGTAGGAACGTAGACCAATCAACAGAGAGCTTCACCTTACAGCTCAGCTCCCTCTTCACCACAACGCTGCTCCTCCACACCCAGAGGAGACAGTTGAGGTGGTTCAGGCATCTGGTAAGTGATGCTCCCTGGGTGCCTCCCTAGGGCGGTGCTTCGGGCATGTCTGACTGGGAGGAGACCCTGGGGAAGACCCAGGACACCCTTTTTTTTTTTTCATTCATTCAACCTTTATTTAGTCAGGTAAATCTTTTGAACCTCATGGGCTCATGGCCTCATAGTCCTGCTTTTCGTGACTACAGTCCTGCTTTTCGTGACTATAGTCGTGCTTTTCGTGACTATAGTCCTGCTTTTCGTGACTATAGTCCTGCTTTTCGTGACTATAGTCACGAAAAGCAGGACTATAGTCACGAAAAGCAGGACTCACGAAAAGCAGGACTCACGAAAAGCAGGACTCACGAAAAGCAGGACTATAGTCACGAAAAGCAGGACTATAGTCACAAAAAGCATGACTATAGTCACGAAAAGCAGGACTGTAGTCACGAAAAGCAGGACTATATTCACGAAAAGCAGGACTATAGTCACGAAAAGCAGGACTATAGTCCTGCTTTTCGTGACTATAGTCCTGCTTTTCGTGAGTCCTGCTTTTCGTGATAGTCCTGCTTTTCGTGACTATAGTCCTGCTTTTCGTGACTATAGTCCTGCTTTTCGTGACTATAGTCATGGAGCTAGCAAGTGAGAAGCATTGACTGATCAGTAATGAAGCTAATTACTATATTGAGAAAGCCAATTTAATCAGACAACCATCTTATGTGGTAAAATCATATTCTATAAGTCATACCTGCCAACCCCTCATTGCAATCTTCAAACCCTGGTATGAAAACTTCATCTCATCCTACACCCAGTGCTTCATGACATTTTTCACGCTCCAAGGTAACACATCCAGTCTCACCTGGCAGAAACCCCATAGTGATGGAGCTGACCCACAGAACCACAAGGGACCCGGCTGCGGTCCCCTTCCCGGACAGCAGGAAGTAACGCAGGGGCATCTTGATGGCGGCGTATCGGTCCAAGGAAATCAGGAACATGGACAAGATGGACGCCATGCAAGGCGACGTGACGAAGGCCATTCGCAGCAAACAGCGGCTCCTCCCCTGCGGAGCGGAGGCGTTTGTAGGAAGGACGAGCTGGCTCCGAATGTGGTTGAAGTCTTCTGCGGCCAGGCCGGTGACGCCGACGCCCAGCAGGGTGTCCGCCAGGGCCAAGTTCAGGACCAAGGCCCAGCTCTGGCTGCTCCTCTTCAGGAGGAGCTTCAGCAGAGCAGCTGCCACCAGGAGGTTGGTGGAGATGATGAGGCAGGCGGCCATGCTCAGGATCAGACCCATCGCCCTCGCGTGGCCCTGAGAGCTCACCTGGTGGCACTCCGGGCTCTCAGACATCAGAATCAAAGAAGGCTCCGTGCCGGTTGGTGCAGTCGCAGAAGACATCTTTTAAATGTTGAACCAAACTCACAAAGTAATTCTGCTCCTGAGAAGAGCCACCATTGTTCTGCTCAGATCCTCCTGTCTGCAGATCTTCAAAACCCAGACTGAAACTTAAGAAAGGAACAAAATTCAAACATCTCTTGAGAGCTCAGTCGTCGTGGGGCTGAATTAAAAGAGTTCAATATTCCAAGAGGTCGCAGCAAAACGAGCGTTTGGTTCAGTTTCCTGTCAGTCCAGAGCTATAGCTTCCACGTGTCCACCATGACTGATCCCAAAACATCCACATTGTCCTGAAACATCTCGTAGAAATCAATGAAGAGACGTTCAGGAAACACCATGAGGAGTTCTGGGCTGCTCCTCCTTCTGATCAAACACCATGAGGAGTTCTGGGCTGCTCCTCCTTCTGATCAAACACCATGAGGAGTTCTGGGCTGCTCCTCCTTCTGCTCCTCTCTCAGAGGCTCCAGGTGCAGAAACACTCCCCGACGGTTAATGATGTCTCCTCTGTGAGCCTCGACCTCCGCCTGCTGGATCCCTGCCAGGACTGAGAGCGTCCGCCGCCGTCACTCTGAGCAGTCAGTGTCGCAACACTGGATTTCATTTGACCGGACCGGCCCAACATCGTGTAACTTTTACTGACAACAGGAAAAAAAAGACCTTCAGTTCTCGGCTTCTGAGTTTTGGAACATAATAAAAAATATCTTCAGGCTTTAAAATGAATAAAGTCGAACCTGAAGCGGACAAAAAAACACAACAGAGTCCGTCACGTCATGAGAACAGAGGAGCCTCGTTTGTGAATTAGACTAACAAAGACTTTGACAGGTCCCTGCTATCAATGTGTGAAGTGTGACTTGTCATTTTACATACAGTAGGATGTGTGTGTGTTTTCTGTAAGCTCTGTTTTCACACACTGAACTTTGAATGGGTCACAGGTACGTGTTATCCCAAGGTGTTAGTTTCCAATTTACATATGTTGGTGCGTGTCAATGGCTTGTCCTGTTATAACTTCTCCCTCTCACTGTCTACTAACTCAATTGATAAAGCTTCTCGGATGAGAAGCGAAACGTCTTGTTTGTTACAAAGTCCAGTTGTTCTGTATTGAACGCCTTTTTTGATTTCATCATGTCCTGGACGACTGAGAATCTTCACCAGCAACGTCACGTCATCAGGTCCAGCTGACCCAGCAGAACCTGCTTCAGCTGCAGAACCCTCAGTGCGTTTCTGTATCAGTCACTCTTGGTTCCCACTCTTTCCATCAATGGGTTGTGCTCAGCTCTCTGAAGGTCCACAGTGTTTCATTCAGGTTCAGGTTCTGGACTCTGACTGGACCGGTGCAGCATCGTGGTTCTGTTCTTCTTGACCCGTTCTGTTGTGGATCAGCTGCTGCGTTTGGATCACGGTCCTGTTGGACCCAGCTTGGCCCAAGATTCATCTGTTGGACTCCAGAACCCTTTGTTCTCCAGAGGACATCCTGGTCCACTCAGTGACTGAAGGAGCCCAAACCATCAGCCTCCACCACCGTGCTGACAGCTGGGAGAAGCTGTTTGCTGCAGTGCATTCTGGGTAAACGTCTGTCCTCTGCTCTGGCTCTGGCCCAGAAGTCTTGTGGTTCCTTCAGATTAAACTTCTTAAACCCAAGTTGAGCTGTCGTGTTGTTTTTAAAGAGGTCATGACCTTTGAGTGAAGTCTGTAAAATCTGAGATGGAGCTCATTTCTCTGAGCACTGCACGGTCTGACCTTCAGGGTGAATTTGCTGAAACAGTAGACCTTTGACCCTCTGAGCTCCTGTGGAAGCTGGAACCAGTTTTGCTCTTGCAGCTTCAAGCGTTTGGTTTAGTTTAATAAAGATCAACACGGTGGACTCTGATGTATGGAGAACCAAACTGACATAATAATAAATAAAAGAATAAATATATATCCGACATAAGAGAATACGTATATAAATCAAAGTAGAAATATATATCCTACATAATAATAAATAAAAGAATAAATATATATAAATACAGCAAACAATACAGGAAACAATACAGCAATAAATACAGCAATAAATACAGCAAACGGAAAAACAGCGAGCAGAAAAGGGAGAAGCAAAAAAAAGAAAGCAAAATATCTATTTTTATTGACAAAAACTCATGTGTAAGGAGAAATAAAAAAGAATATATATAGTTATGTATTTATTTCTCATTAAAATACTGTATATATTTCTACTTTGATTTATATATGTATTCTTTTATGTCAGCTATATATTTATTCTTTTATTTATTATTATGTCAGTTTGTCAGAGCTAGGCTAGCAGCTAGCCCACACAAACCGGCGATCCCATCCATGGTTTTGGCTAACGTGCGCTCCTTGGACAACAAATTGGATTATATACGCCTGCTACGAACGACACAAAAGACTGTGAGAGACTGCTGTGTGTTTGTATTCACGGAAACGTGGCTCAACAACAACGTTCCGGACCATGCTGTCCAGCTAGGGGAGCTAACATGCTACAGAGCGGACCGAACCCCCGAGGGAGGTAAGACAAGGGGAGGGGGGCTCTGTGTTTACATCAACAAAGCATGGTGCCTGGATGCTGCTGTGGTCTACAAACACTGCTCATCTTTAGTGGAGTTCATGACTATTAAATGCAGACCGTTCTATTTGCCGAGGGAGTTTACAGCTGTTTTGATTGTTGCTGTATATATCCCTCCAAGCTCCAACAGCAAAGTTAGAAGTGAGGCTTTGAATGAACTATATCTGCACATCAGTGAGCAACAAACAGCCCATCCTGATGCTTTTCTCATCACGGCTGGTGATTTCAACCATGCAGATTTAAAGAGTGTATTTCCAAAAACATACAAAAACATAAACTTTGCAACAAGAGGAAACAACACACTGGACCAAGTTTACACCACCATGAAAAATGCCTACAGAGCCCTCCCCCTCCCCCACATTGGTGCTTCTGACCATATCTGTGTTATGCTAAAGCCAGCATACAGGCCGCTGGTGAAAGTCACAAAACCAGTCCGCAAGCAGATACGAGTGTGGCCAGAGGGGTCTTCAGAGGCACTCCAGGACTGTTTTGACACCACAGATTGGGGTATGTTCAAAGAAGCTGCTACCACAAACAACAACACATGTCTCCAGGAGTACTCAGACACTGTATGTTCATACATCGCCAAGTGCATTGATGATGTTACCAACCTCAAAACCATCACTGTTCGGGCTAATCAGAAGCCATGGCTGACAGCTGAGGTTCACAGACTCCTGAAAGCCAGGAATGCTGCCTTCAAAGCGGGAGATCAGGTGGGCCTGAAGGCAGCCAGAAAGAACCTGACCCAGGGCATCAGTGAGGCCAAGGAGCAGTATTCCAGGAAAATAGCTCACCGTTTCAAGGACAGCAAGGATACACGCAGTCTGTGGCAGGGAATACAGACCATCACAGACTACAAACCCCCCCCCCCAGACCTGTGACAGCTCAACCTCTACGCTGAATGAACTGAATGAGTTCTTCGCTCGGTTTGAGGCAAGTAACAGCACACCTGCACAAAAATTCCCCCCCTCTCCTGATGGCCAGGTGCTGGCGCTGTCCTCAGACAGCGTAAGGCGTTCATTCATCAAGATTAACGCCCGGAAGGCCTCTGGTCCTGACAACATACCTGGTCGTGTGCTGAAAGACTGTGCAGGGGAACTCGCAGCGGTCTTCACGGACATCTTTAACATCTCGCTGAGTCAGGCCATCGTCCCCACCTGTTTCAAAGCCACCACCATCATCCCTGTCCCAAAGAAGGCAACGCCCGCATGCCTCAATGACTATCGCCCAGTAGCACTCACCCCCATCCTGATGAAGTGCTTTGAACGGCTAGTCATGAAAAGCATCACATCTGTCCTCCCTGCCTCCCTGGATCCCTTCCAATTTGCATACCGACCTAATCGCTCAACCGACGATGCCATCTCCTCTGCCCTCCACACAGCTCTCACACATCTGGACACGAAGGACTCTTATGTTAGAATGCTGTTCATCGACTTCAGCTCGGCATTCAACACCATCATCCCCCAACAGCTCATCCATAAACTGGACAGTCTGGGGCTGAACACCTCAATGTGTAACTGGCTGCTAGACTTCCTGACCGGGAGACCACAGACAGTACGGATCGGGAGTAACACATCTAGCACCATCACATTGAACACAGGGGCCCCACAAGGATGTGTGCTGAGCCCCCTTCTATTCACCCTGCTAACACACGACTGCACACCATCGTACAGCTCCAACCACTTCATCAAGTTTGCGGACGACACAACAGTGGTAGGTCTCATCAGCAACAACGATGAGACGGACTACAGGAACGAGGTGAGCCGCTTGGCCTTGTGGTGCGGACACAACAATCTCACTCTCAACGTGGAGAAGACAAAGGAGATTGTCGTGGACTTCAGGAAGAGGGATGCACAACATGCCCCTCTGACCATCAACAGCACCGCAGTGGAGAGAGTGGACAGCACCAAGTTCCTGGGAGTGCACGTCTCAAAGGACCTGTCCTGGAGCAGGAACACTGCAGCACTGGCGAAGAAGGCTCACCAGCGCCTCTACTTTCTCCGCAAGCTGAAAAGGGCTGGAGCTTCAACCCCCATCATGTGCACCTTCTACAGAGGTGCCATAGAAAGTGTCCTGACCAGCTGCATCACTGTGTGGTTTGGTGCATGCACTGCATCATGCCGCAAGAGCCTCCAGCGCATCGTGAAAGCAGCTGAGAAGATCGTCGGCACCTCCTTGCCCTCACTGCAGGACTTACACAGCAAACGCCTCACTCGGAAAGCCCACTGCATGGCAGGTGATCCCACACACCCACTACACAGCTGCTTCAGACTGCTGCCATCAGGGAGGAGACTGAGGAGTCTCCAGGCTCGAACCAGCAGACTGAGAGACAGCTCTGTTCATCAGGCAGTCAGAATGCTAAACACTCTGCCTGCTCTGCCTCCCCTCCCATTTGAACTGCCTTAACACAAAAAACTTTCTCACACATTACCACTCAACACAAAGTTTTTAACACTGGACTCTGTGTCATCAAACGGGTTATTCACTAAACTCTCGGTCATGTGTTCATTCAGTTTGCACTACTTCTCATATTTGCACTAATGTTTGTATTACATTACTGCCTATAGTCATACTACTGTTTACATTCACTGTTTACATTTATTAATACTGTTTACATTTATTACTACTGCTTTACATTTATTACTACTGTTTACATTTACACTACTTTTATCTACACTACTGCAGATACATATACAGCATTCTCTGACTAGCCTTATCTAAGGATGCCAAATGTGCCTTATGTGCCTCACTGCATATGCCACTTTGCCTCTATACCAACATCAACTACCTCATACATATACTGTGTACATTAACTTATATGCTGCTGTGCCACTCTTTGCAAATGTCAATGCTAGAACCTTCAGTTTATTAGATATATTATACTTTTTATACTACTATGCAAAAACTCAGGACAGTATTACACTTTTATTATTTCATTTTATGCTTATGTTCATTGGGTGTTTGGTGTTTTAGGGGTGTTTGGTGTTTCAGTGTTGGTGTAAATTTTCATACTTTTATACTATTATGAAAAAACTCAGGACAGTGTTACACTTTTACTATTTTATGCTTATGTGTATTAAATGTTTTAGTGTTTAGTGTTTAGATGGTTACTGTTGCACCGAGGGACTGAGAGAAATGCAATTTCGGTCCTGTGTATGTCCTGTACATATTGCAGTTCTGACAATAAAGTTGACTTTGACTTTGACTTTGGCCCTCCATACTCCTGGGCCGAGCTTGATTTAAAAATATCATCCGTCGCCTTGCAAAGATCATCTGGAGCTCAGAGTATGTAATGTGGATGACTCTCAGATACTACATCAAGTTTTCATTCAACAGCTGTTAAAATGCCTGAGTTGTTGCCATTTCAGTGTTTTCTTTTTTTTATTGATAATAAAAGTGTCAACAAAACAGTGGACACAATATCAATATTAGAGAACAAAATGAACAAGAGAATAATGTCAGGGGGTTATAAAGCAAACATAAATAAACCGAAGTGTATTTATACATACATGCTCACATATAAATATATATGTAAAGAGAAAAAAAAAGTTAAGTCACAAAAATGTTGAAGTGGCTACACAAATCAGTAGTTTTTATGGCTTTACTATTGTTTGAGTACTGAAGTGTTCTAATATATTGTTTGAATTCCTCTCTAAAGACCAAGAAACAAGGTTTCTGATATGAGAATTTAGATTTATGTACATATTTTGCAACTAATAAAATTAGGTTGATAATATAATAATGGTTTGTTTTATTAATGGGATAAGAAAATAATCCGAACAACACATTTACATAAGTAAGGGGAAAGTCATCAAGAATATTTTGGGAAATAAAAGTGCAAATATCTTGCCAGAAAGTACATAAGTACGGAGCCCCTAAAGGGACATGGGGAGAAAAAAAAAACAATAATCCTGAGAAACTAAGTCGGGATCCCGACTTAGTTTTTTAAAGTTGCTTGAAGCTGATCGATGTCCGTTGTGTTTCAACGGTTTAAAATTGCTGTTCTTACTGAGGAAGCTCAGTTGACTTGTGTTGTGTGGTGCCGCCATATTCCAGAAATTTTTGCTATGGTTGTGGAGCGTTTATGAGCTGTAAAGAGTCCGTAAAGTTGTGTTCTGCTGTGCTAAGCTAATAAGCTACGTGTCAATCACGTCTGTTTATGAGCTGTGATTGGATGAAACAAGAAGCTGGATGAAACAAGAGCTGTGATTTGTCAGTTACACACTCGTATCTGTAAGGCGAGCGCTGATTCGTCGAAAGTGGTGACGCAAGTCGTTGCGACCAGCCCACTTTTGACGTCATTTCCAGGGGCTGCATTGAGTCGAAGTACAAATTGAACCCACAAGAAAAACGGAGATTTCTCTTAAAGTTTGGAAAACTCAATAAAAGCCATCTAAACTGTCTAACCACATCGATTT
>JBBPBX010040708.1:6734-29233 GCA_038048925.1 Garcialebias charrua
GTTACGAATCTCAGACCCCCAATGTGTCTGATCCCCCAAACAGAAAAAGTGGAGAAGTTTAAAGAAACACAGAAACTATTGTCATGTGTGACAAAAATGTACAAAAAGCAAAACCATGTTCTTTAGTCACTATATCACCAGAGCATTAAAAAATTTGAGGGTGAATCATGTTATGACAATATTTACTCTGGATCACAGCCTTTCACAGATTGTGCAACGAAACAGGAAATTCATGGGAAGAGAGAAGGGAGTGTAACTGCACACAGCTTTAAATGTGTTCATAAATTGTTCATGTCGACCACATTGACCGCTGAGCAACACTGACATGTCTCATCCACACCTGTTTGCTGTCTAACGTCTGAGCATTATGTCCCAAAAAATTATGTGTGTAAATTCCTATTTTTAAATATTGGATTAAACAAGAATGTTTTTTGTGAACCGTCCATAAATGTGACAGTCATAATTCTTAAATTAGTGTTTTAGAAAGAAATATGTAGATTATTCACACCAAACTCCAGACATATTTAGTCTCTGCCCTTCACAGGTTGTGTAATGCAAACAGGTGATTAGGGAGACGCCAGGAAGCTAATTTTCTGCTGCACTCGACAGCCCGAACAATGAATTTTTATTAGGTACACATCATGAATGAACGTAAACATGGTGCCATTCAAAGCTACTCTTAATCCCTTTCCTTTCCATTCAATAAAAAATGTGTGTGTGTACAAGTGTGTGTATGTCTATATATCTAATGTGAATGAATTTACATCCAGATTGAGCAACAGTCTCAGACTATTCATAAAGCATAACGTTTATTGAATATAAAACACTTCAACATGCAAGTTAAATCATTTTTGACTGATTTTGGTTTAGTTTCAACACAAAAAACAACCTTAAGATCAAAACATAGCTCTTCTACAGACATTTCATGTTTAATGTCACTAACGTGCATGCGTTTTTGTGCATAATATTTCGTGTTGCCAGTACTAAAGAATTAAAGATCTTTTGGGGTTTTGTCGACTTCCTGTTTTAATTTAAGCGTTTTAGATCTGAAAGAATGAGAATAAGCTTTGATAAAATAAAGAAAACAATAATAAATAAAGATCAGCCATTAGTTCAAACTGTTTGCATGCCAGAGGTTTAAACTATGATCAACTTGTGTTGAAAGTAGACAAAGTTGTGCATGTTTGCGTCCAATCTTGAAAATACTGTAACTATTCGTAATCACACATTGTTTAGTGTTTGTGTTGCGAACAACTCTCTGCAACTACCTCACCAAATTTAGGGATTTTAACTAATGCATCTAGTTTACAAGTTAGTTAAATTCGGTTTATTTATATAGCGCCAAGTCACAACACAAGTCATCTCAGGGCACTGAACAGAACCATTCATATAAATAAAAAGTTAACAACAATGCTGTTTACCGGTAATAACTTTACCTAATAGAAGCATTGTACTGTATATGGTAAAAAGTATTGGTCCAAGCACTGAACCCTGAGGAACTCCACGAGTGGCCCTCGCCTTCCTGCACAGCTCCGCTCAATTCTCATTTCCCTTCACTGCACAGTCTGGGACTTCTCCCATAGACAACGATTTCTCCGGTAGATTTTTGACCGGACCAATCAGAGAACAGAAGGGGCGGAGTTTTTGGCCCCTAACCCACGCCCCCACCTGTCCCAGCGCAGCCAGCGAGCATTCGCATGTTCTCATTCAAAGCGATGCAAAGCGATGCAGGACTGTTTTATATGTGACACAAATGTATTAATTTCCCCTTCTTAATCCCTTATCTGGAGTTTTCTTTTGTTTTTTTGCCAAAAGTCAAGTGATCGCTCGCTCTCCTCCTCTCCCTCCGCTGAGTGAAATGAACAAGGAAATGACTGAGGTTGTCACGAGAGAATTAAAGAGTCCCATCAGATTTCCTGGTCTTCTGGTGTGTTGGACCAGCGATCCATGGTTTCATTTTATTTTATTAGAACGTTTTATTAACATATAAACACAGAATATCCAAAGGCAGCGAGAGAAAATTCAGCAGGAGGCGGAGCTGAAGTCAAGTTCAGAAGACCACGGGGGAGCGCGCAGCCAACGAGCAGCCGCATGTTCTCATTCAAAGCGATGCAAAGCGATGCAGGACTGTTTTATATGTGACACAAATGTATTAATTTCCCCTTCTTAATCCCTTATCTGGAGTTTTCTTTTGTTTTTTTGCCAAAAGTCAAGTTATCGCTCGCTCCCTCCTCCTCCTCTCCCTCCGCTGATGCTTCAGGTTGTCACGAGAGAATTAAACTCGTGTTCGTTGCTGCCCGAGTCCCATCAGATTTTCTGGTCTTCTGGTGTGTTGGACCAGCGATCCATGGTTTTTTTTTATTTTTTATTAACATATAAACACAGAATATGCAACGGCAGCGAGAGAAAATTCAGCAGGAGGCGGAGCTGAAGTCAAGTTCAGCAGACCACGGGGGAGCAGCCATCAGCAGAGGCCACGCCTCCAGCAAGAATCGTTTCTCTATGGAGAAAGTCCAGACCCTAGTCCGAAGCGAAGTGAAGGACAAGGGTCTGGTTTTAACCAGGCTAGTGTGTTTGTAGCATCCCTGTTGTCAACGGCTCAAGGAACACAACAATAGAGCTCAAATGAGCTTGAGTGGCCCAACAACGCTCTCCAAATGCTACAGATTTGTTTGACAGGATTTTGTTAACGCTAAAGAAAGCCGAACTAAAAGTAAAATCAAGATAACTACATCTTGTACTAAGATAAGTCAATTAATTCAAGGCCTTAAATTTTACAATAAATGGTCATCTGGCTTCTCCAATCCTTTTCCTTCTTGCTCTCGATGAAGGCGGACATCTCCCCTCCCGCTCCGAGGACATCTGTGGACCTGTGTCAGAGCTGGCTGATAGACACTGCACCATATTATCCGGACTATGGAACTATCTAGCAGTGTCCACGGACACCCGCTTCGGACGTTATCAACCATTAAATGGCCATTATCAGTTATTATCATCCCCCTACGTAGCTCCCCCTACGTAGCTGTCAGACTACCCCTCCTGTACCTCCTAGGTTTAAATATGTTGTCACCGTTGGTAGCGATGACAGCAAGCTCCGTCTTTAGCTACGTGTTAAAGTTTATAGTAAAGGGTCTAGCGTTAGGTTTAGGGTCTTGGTTAGGTTTAGGCACAAGGGTAAGGGGGTTAGGTTAAGGGTTGGTCCTCTGGGTCAGTTGTAAGGTTAGGTTTAGGAAAAAGGTTATATATGCTGAAGAAAACAAAAAACAACCACTTCCGGGTTTACGGCAAGACGCAGCCTACTCACAGCGATAATAACGCTAATAACGTTCTTTTAAACCTGCTAGGAGGTAGATTGGACAGTTTCACCACTATATATGGGGATGATAACAACTAATAACGCCCATTGAATCGACTGACAACATCCGAAGCCGCTGCCACGGACATCTCACCGCCTTCGTCACCATTAGGGTTGGGCATCGAGAATCGAGAATCGTTCGGAACCGGGACTAACTGTCCGGTTTTCCCGGAATCGTTCAAAATATTAATTTGCGATTCCTATGTTCGATGCTAGTTAGCCGACCGGAAGTAGCCGCCGCCGAAAACCAACGAAGAAGAATCCACCGGAAGTGTGCACCCGAGATCGAAAGCTTACTAATTAATAAAATGACCAGTCAGGTCAGTGCAGCACTTGCAATAATTTTCTATCATGCAAAGGAGGGTGGAGAAGTAAAATAGTGTCCCGTCTTTGACGCGCTCCACCGGATTATTTTCGCTTCGTATCCGACCGGAAGTACAGAGTGGTCCGTCTGCAAAACGCTCCGCCGAACTTTTCGCTAATCGCTACCTCTTCGACTCCATCAGGTAAATAAATAAACTATAAACTACATCTCATACCAACATTAAGGCAGCTAACAAGTTATACTCCGCTTAAAGCGGTAAGTCAGCTCAAATACAAACACGATGCTAACGTTAGCTCGTATTTTTTCTTAGACAAACGACCTGAAATGGCTTCACAGTGTTCACCAGCGTCCAAGGTAAAAACGTCAGTGTAAACTGAATGAAGAGTGCCACAGAACAGTTACAGCATATGTTGTGAAAAGGTTGCATCCCTTTTCAGATGTGAATTCAACCATGGATTGCACTTACATTGCACTCAAATCCAACACTTATTAACATTCTTAATCCATTTAAAGTTCTCTGTGTCTTTTAAAATGTCTAAATGTCTCTAGTTTTCAGTATTATATAATTTCTGTTTATGTTCTCTTTCATTCCATTATGAGTGAATGTCACAGTTTGAAGAATTATTGAATAGGTTAGTTAGGCAATAACAACAGAGCTAATAATTGTACACATTCTCAGTCTTAAAAATGATTTAATAATCTCTTTTTACTGATAATACTGATAAACCTGTTGTTTGTTTAGGAACTTCCTGCAGTCTGTCCAGAAAGTCTCCACTGGAGGAGCGTTTTGCTGAGGAAAGGGCACAACATAATGTCACAGCTCCATGTCCATGAAGAAACAAATGGAGAGAGGGCTGCAGATACCAGGACATCCCACCAGCTGTTCTGTCTGAAGATCCTGCTGCTGCTGGTGGAACCAGGTTAGCCCATCAGTGGGAGTTCAGTAACATGACTGCAGCATCAGACACTGGACAATATTATATGTATAATAATAATAATATATGTTGGTGAGTCCTCCATGTTGGCTCTAATCTGCCCTGTGAGAAATTCATAGTAAATGTAACAAAAAGGAAAAAGTTCATAGCATTAAATTCAAACAGAAGTTCAAATTATTTCATCCTGAAATAACTCTGGCTAACTACTGTAGCTTTTTTATAACATGGAGTTAAACTCAAAGTAGTCTCCTCAGATAAATAGTGTTACCATTATTTTTATATTAAAGTTTCTGTTAACTTATTATTTTTATATTTGATTGTTTTTTGTTCAGTGCCCTGAGACAACTTCTGTTGTGACTTGGAGCTATACAGTATAAATAAACTGAACTGAATTGAATTGACATGCCTTTTTTAACCCCGCCTACAAAAAGAATCGGAATCGAGAATCGAAAAGAATCGGAATCGAAACGAAGAATCGGAATCGTAACCGGAATCGCTCAAATTCAAACGATGCCCAACCCTAGTCACCATGTTTTCTCAGACGGGCTGTACTGAAATGTAATTTTGTTGCACTTTGGTGCAATGACAATAAAGCTGATTCTGAAATTAAAAAATAAGCAAACTGAGCTGAAGCCACAGGGTCCAGAGGGAACTGCTGATGAGAAATCCTGGTACAGCTGTCAGTAGGAGTCATGCCTAACGTGTGTGCAGACCTGGTTGCTCTTTACACAATATCCTAATCCTTCCCTCCCACTGGAATCTGATGACAAACTAGGTTTAAAACTCCCAGCTATGAGGAGCTGGGTCCAGCTTCTCACTGTTCCGTGTGGAGGAGTCACTTGTTTGGAAATGAAATGGACTTTAGCTGTGACTCTGAGCAGGAGAAACTTTGAGTTTGCATTGCTTCTACATACACATCTTCAGTTGTTTTCAGTTTAATCCAAAATGTGCATGTCTTCATCTTTGTTGACACTGTATATAATAGAGCTATTTCAAGGTCTTGTTTATTTCCTATAAAAATGTTGCTTGTAGGTTGACATTGTTGCTTATATGAAAATATTAGAAAATCATATAATTTTTTTATTTTTTTTATTATTTTTTTTAAGCAGGCCTATTCTGCCTCCACATGATTCTGTTTTTAATCTTAGTTAATACCATTATTGATTTTATTTGATTTTATCACTTGTTTTATTGTTGTAGCACTTTGAGATTTTTATTAATGAAAAGTGCGGTATAAATTGAATTTATTATTATTATATTATTATTCTATTCTAAGTTATAGAAATTATTTTGGAAAAATATGGCTAAAAGAAATTCAAATCAAACAGCTGAGGGTCTTTAGGATGCTGTCTTTGCTAGTTTTGTTATCCAAAGGAAAGCTGTGAAGTCTTTACTTCCCCTGTAGCTTTTTCCACTTGGCATTGTGTCAATATTTTCTCTGCAGCTAACCCACGAAGCCATTTCATTATTATTGCAACTTTTGTGCAAAGGCAGATTACATCATCGACTCTGAATGCATTGCACAAGTAAAGCAATGGGACTTTAAAAAACAGGCAGACTTGGAGGATGTTTAAAATTTAAAAAATGTTTCACGGGCAACAAGGTGTTGTGCTCAGTGGCGTCTCCTCACAGCAAGAAGGTCTCCGCTATAAATCGTTTGCATGTTGTCCCTGCGCCTGAGTGGGATTTCTTTAATCAGCTTCTCCCAACAGCACAAAAATATGTGTCTTGGGTTAATTTTTAATAAATGGATTTCTGTAGTACTAGTCAACAATATTTAGCTTTTAGTCTGGGTAGCCTTATCAATCCAAGAAGCATTGAGAAGACAATATGTCTTCAACTACAAAATAAAAGTCCATTTATTTTTATTTCCCATGTTCTGGGTGATGCATGAATCTTGGGTGAATTAGTTATTCATTTTAAAAGAGTGTGGGTGCATTTTTTTCCTTTCTTTCTTATATATTTATCTGCGATGGACTAGTGATTTGACATTTTCAGTTTTTGAGAACATGCTAAATGAATTTTAAGTCCATGACCCACCATGTTTTCAAATTGCATAGCCATTAATATTTAGTAGTGAATTAAATAATAAAACAGGAGCGTTTATTGATATTGTAGAGAAATAACGCTAAATGTGTTGTAAAAATCTGCCCCTCTCCATATATGGGCATTGACGTCACTGAAGTATCCGCCTTGAATGCAGGCGGAGTTCTAACAAGCATGCATGAACGTAGCTTCCTTATTTCTGACCAGAGTAGTTAGGAATACAACTAATAAAAACGATGTGTTGCTTAGTTCTGCAGCAATACCTCAAAGGATGGCGTTAGTGTTCATTATTTACCCAAAATCAAAAGGATTCATAATGGATTTATAAAGTGGACTGACCAGAAGAAGGCTCGCACCTCCACAGTTGGGAGGTTTTGCGGGTAAGACTTTTGCTCAATTTTATTTTTGACATCAGAACAGAATCAATAATAGAGCAGGCTTTTAAATGTACCATAGTTTGGTAATATTCATGCCACTTTTTCATGAAAATCTTTAAGGGGATTTAAACTGGTAGAGCGTACGTGTGTCTGCTGTTTGTAACCGCGCGGGTGACGGTGTGTCCGCGCATGAGGTCACCTCTGTGTGTCAGTGGCTGCCCGCGCGGGTGACGGTGTGTCCGCGGCGGGCGGGTTAGCGGCTTATTAAAAAGTTCTAAGAAATTAAAAAAACAGGGAGCGCTGGTCCTGAACCTGCAGCCCACCAGGAAATATTTAGAACCTCATGCATCCACGTATAGGACACGAGTTTAACTGCAGTTTTAACTCTCACTCTCATAAGCCTCCATCGCAAACTCACTCCGTGCCTTCTGAATGGAGCCTGTATTGACGTCACTCCAGACTTCGGTAATCTTGGCGGGGTTTCCGGATGTTTCCGGGACTCCGTTGTTTTTTTTGTTTGTTTTTTACACTTGCCTGGCCCAAATGCAAAAATTAAAATAGACATCATATTCTACTACAGTAATTGTCCAATATGGTGAATTGTTACTCTCACGGTGGGTGTTGTCCTTTAAGGCATCAGAAAACTGTAAACAGGACATCAATAAACGTGTTCGGAAGAGTTTAACAGGGCTCATTTCTCTTTGCACATGAAACATTCGCTCTGGATATTTTATAGAGATTTTAATTAAATGCTGAAATTCCTCCATAGTACTCATAACAACACAAAAACTGTCGTCATTGTCGTCATTTTACTGTTTCCTCCCACCTGTGTGGTCTACCGAGGTATTCAATCCAATTCAGTTTTTTTTTAAATGTAGAGTCAATTTACAACAAATGTCTCTGGGTGCAGCACAAAAACATTCACATACATGAAAAGATACAAATTAGTAAAAGTTGTCTATTTAAGGAAGCCAGTGAACTGCATCAAATCACCACTTCGTTGCAACCTCAGCAAACACAAAGGCAACCGTAGAAAGAAAAAACTTGCTTTTAACTAGGGATGTCCCGAGCCGATCACGTGATCGGAAACCGGGTCCCGATCACGTGATTTTCTTTAGTTTTAGCAGGTCGCTTTCGTAAATGAGCCTATGAGGTTCAAAAGATTTACCTGACTAAATAAAGGTTGAATGAATTTCAGACTCGACTCGACTCGGGCGTTACACACCGATCAGGGATCGGATATATATCGGAGTCCTCTTCTCTCTTTACATGCTGCCATTAGGATCAATCATTGCACGTCATAACCTGTCTTTTCACATGTATGCAGACGATTTACAAATCTATCTGCCAGTCACTCCCAACCCCTCACTCAGTTCAAACACTCTTGTCAACTGCTTAAATGACATTAAGCACTGGCTCTCTCAAAACTTCCTCCACCTAAACACAGATAAAACTGAATGCATTTTATTTGGTGCACCTGATGACACCAGCAACATCCTTCCCAGTCCCAATGTTGGTTTCCCCCTCCCCCACTTCAACCCGGTGGTCAGAAATCTTGGAGTGCAGCTTGACTCCAACTTAAAGTTTGATAAACAGATCAGTTCTGTTGTCAAGACCAGCTTCTTTCAACTCCGACTGCTCTCCAAAGTCAAGTCATTTCTCAGCCGTGCTGATCTGGAGAAGGCCATCCATGCCTTTGTGACCTCCAGACTTGATTATTGTAATGCTTTGTATGTTGGTATTAATCAATCCTCCATCTCCAGATTACAGCTTGTACAGAACTCTGCCGCGCGCCTTTTGACCAACACACGAAAATATGAACACATCACTCCTGTCCTGTCCTCTTTACACTGGCTCCCGGTTCAGTTCAGGATACAGTTCAAGCTGCTCCTGTTTGTTTTCAAAGCTCTGAATGGACTTGCACCTCTGTACATCTCAGAACTTTTGAAAGCCCATCAGCCCAGCAGAGCTTTACGATCTGCCAGTCAACACCTGCTGGAGGTCCCTCACTCAAGGTACAAACAATGGGGAGACCGGTCATTTTCTGTTGCCGGCCCTAAAGCCTGGAACAGTCTCCCCCTTGAGCTGCGTGCCACCTCTGATCTGACTCTGTTCAAAACCAGACTGAAGACACACTTGTTCAAAAAAGCTTTCAGTGTGTAACTTTTATTATTTTTGGTATTTTAGTATGTAGCATTTTTTATTTCCATTGCCTTTTTATTTCCTCTAGTTCAAATAAGCTTCCAGTGTGCAACTGTTATTACTTTTGGGATTTTAATATGTAACATTTTTTATCTACATTGCCTTTTTATTTCCTCTTGTTCAAAAAGTTTTAGTTTGTAGAATTTTTTTATTTCCATTGCCTTCTTTTATTGCTGTTGTTTCTTATTCTATTTTCATTGATTTATTGTTCCAGTTTTTTTCATCCTTTTATCCTGTTAAGCACCTTGGTCAATGCAAGGCATTGTTGGAAGGTGCTATACAAATAAAGTTTATTATTATTATTATTATTATTATTATATATGTGTATATTTATTCTAAACACAAACGGGAATATTATATTAACTGTATGTTGAGTTACAGAGTCAAATTGTCTCGGAACAAAACATGCACAATAGTTTTGCAGCAGTGCCTACCGTAAAGCAGTGCCTGCCGTAAAGCGGTGACTGTCGTAAAAAAGAAGCGGAACGCGGCATTAACTTGAAGTGGAGGCAGCGATGTCTGTGGTGTGGAGATATTTTAAAGTGGATGACAAATGGAAAGTTCGTATTTCAAGAGGAGGTAAGGAAAAGGCTGCATTTAACACAACAAACCTGATTAGGCACATCAGAAACAAACACCCGACACAATACACAGAGTTTAACCAGACAACCCAGCCCAGCTCACGCTGCAAGAGACTTTATAATTTATATTTATCTCATAAAGAAAAACATACACTTCCTTCTGTGAAGCCACAGGAGGAGAGTTAAGGAGTGCTGTTCAGAAAAGCATGTTACTAGCCTTATTTTATAAAACTGACACTTTAAGTTTCTTATTTGTTTACATGCCTGCTCAGGTTCTGGTTCTGCTCAGGTTCTGGCCAGGTTCTGGTCAGGTTGTGGTCATGTTCTGGTATTTTAAGTTGAGCTGCTTATTTTAAATTAGACATTTATACTGTTGCACTAAACTTCAATGTGAAGAATTTTATTTTAAATCTTATTACTTGATTGTTCAATCTACCTCACAGAAGTACTCTGTTAAATGTTAAGGTAAATAAAATAAAAATGAAGGGACATCTGGATCTGTTTCTTTTTTTTCCCTTCATTTTAAAAATGTATTTTAGAAGTATCGGATCGGGACTCGGTATCGGCCAATTCCTAAAATTAAAGGACTCGGACTCGGACTCGGGGCCAGAAAAACCTGATCGGGACATCCCTACTTTTAACATAAATAAATCTCCACCAGAACCTGGTTCAGGACGAGTGGTCATCTGCCTCGACTGTCTGGGGAAAGAGAGGACAGAAAACAATACAGCTAAACACAAAATGGATATCAGGTGTAATTTCTATGAGCAAAAAGACAAAGAAATATCAGCAAATACAAACGTGAGCAGCGTATGGGATAGCTTAGGAAACCCAAACCAACTCTAACTATGGGGTTTAAGTAGACAGGGTTTCAGCTTCATGGACAGAAACTGGAAGCTGGTTTCTCAAGAGAGGAGCCTGGTGAAAGCTCTGTCTCTGATTCTAACTCTAGGAACCACAGGTAAACCTGCAGTCTGAAGTGCTCTGTTGGCATAATATGGAACAAATATATTTCATATAAATAGAGTTGGTTTTTAAAGCTTTGCATGTTAGAAGTAAGATTTTAAACTCTATTCTGAAAATGACAAGAAGCCAACAGAGAGAAGCTAAAACTGGAGAAATGTGATACTTCTGTCATCAGAACTCTAACCAAGATTAAATTTATTTTTACTGTTTTTTTATTTGCCCTATAATTTGCGTTTATGTTTATTTTACTTTGTGCGACTAGTTCACTGTGGTGACCCCTAACGAAGGGAGAAGCCGAAAGAAGAAAAAAAAAGTTGCGCTTATTTTTATTTATTATTATTTTTTGCATAATTTGCATGCTTGCAACTTATTCACCGAAGTGACTTATTTATGAAATTTCCCCCATATTTATAAACCAATTTTTGGCTGAGATATCCATCCATCCATCCATCTTCTTCCGCTTATCCGGGGTCGGGTCGCGGGGGTAGCAGCCTAAGTAGGGAGGCCCAGACTTCCCTCTCCCCAGCCACTTGGAGCAGCTCCTCCGGGGGAATCCCAAGGCGTTCCCAGGCCAGCCGAGAAACATAGTCCCTCCAGCGCGTCCTGGGTCTTCCTCTGGGTCTCCTCCCGGTGGGACGTGCCCGGAACACCTCACCAGGGAGGCGTCCAGGAGGCATCCTAACCAGATGCCCGAGCCACCTCAACTGGCTCCTCTCGATGTGGAGAAGCAGCGGCTCTACTCCGAGTCCCTCCCGGATGACTGAGCTTCTCACCCTATCTCTAAGGGAGAGTCCAGCCACCCTGCGGAGAAAACTCATTTCAGCCGCTTGTATCCGAGATCTTGTTCTTTCGGTCATAACCCAAAGCTCATGACCATAGATGAGGGTGGGAACGTAGATCGATCGGTAAATTGAGAGCTTTGCCTTTTGACTCAGCTCTCTCTTCACCACGACAGACCGGTACAGCGCCCGCTTCACTGCGGACGCTGCACCTATCCGCCTATCGATCTCACGCTCCAGTTTTCCCTCATTCGTGAACAAGATCCCGAGATACTTAAACTCCTCCACTTGGGGCAGGACCTCCTCCCCGACCCGGAGAGGGCATGCTACCCTTTTCCGGCTCAAGACCATGGCCTCGGATTTGGAGGAACTGATCCTCATCCCGGCCGCATCACACTCGGCTGCAAACCGCTCCAGTGAAAGTTGTAAATCACGAACTGATGAAGCCAGTAGGACCACATCATCTGCAAAAAACAGAGAAGCGATTCTAAGGTCACCAAAACGGATCCTCTCAACACCTTGGCTGCGCCTAGAAATTCTGTCCATAAAAGTTATGAACAGAATCGGTGACAAAGGGCAACCTTGGCGGAGTCCAACTCTCACCGGAAACGAGCCTGACTTACTGCCGGCAATGCGGACCAAGCTCTGACACCGGTCGTACAGGGACCTAACAGCCCTTATCAAAGGGCCTGGTACCCCATACTCCCGGAGTACCCCCCACAGAACCCCCCGAGGGACGCGGTCGAATGCCTTCTCCAAGTCCACAAAGCACATGTAAACTGGTTGGGCAAACTCCCACGCACCCTCCAGGACCCTGCTGAGGGTGTAGAGCTGGTCCAGTGTTCCACGACCAGGACGAAAACCACACTGCTCCTCCTGAATCCGAGGTTCGACTATCCGACGGACCCTCCTCTCCAGAACCCCTGAATAGACCTTACCAGGGAGGCTTAAGAGTGTGATCCCCCTATAGTTGGAACACACCCTACGGTCCCCCTTTTTAAATAGGGGAACCACCACCCCAGTCTGCCAATCCAAGGGAACTGCCCCCGATGTCCACGCGATATTGCAGAGTCGCGTAAGCCAACACAACCCTACAACATCCAGAGCCCTAAGGAACTCCGGGCGAATCTCATCCACCCCCGGAGCCTTGCCACCGCGGAGCTTTTTAACCACCTCGGCGACCTCAGCACCAGAGATCGGAGAACCCGACCCAAAGTCCCCAGGCTCTGCTTCCTCAGTGGAAGACGTGCCAGTAGGATTGAGGAGGTCTTCGAAGTATTCCGCCCACCGACTCACAACATCCCGAGTTGAGGTCAGCAGCACGCCACCTCCACCATAAATGGTGTTGGTCTCGTACCTCTTTCCCCCCCTGAGACGCCGGATGGTGGACCAGAATCGCCTCGAAGCCGTACGGAAGTCATTCTCCATGGCCTCTCCGAACTCCTCCCACGCCCGAGTTTTTGCCTCAGCAACCACCCGAGCCGCATGCCGCTTGGACTGCCGGTACCTATCAGCTGCTTCCGGGGTCCCACAAGCCAAAAAGGCCCAATAGGACTCCTTCTTCAGCCTGACAGCATCCCTCACTGCCGGTGTCCACCACCGGGTTCGAGGGTTGCCACCACGACAGGCACCAACAACCTTGCGGCCACAGCTCCGATAAGCTGCCTCGACAATAGAGGCGCGGAACACGGCCCACTCGGACTCCATGTCCCCCGCCTCCCTTGGAACGTGTTCAAAGCTCTCCCGGAGGTGGGAGTTAAAGCTCCGTCTTACGGGAGACTCTGCCAGACGTTCCCAGCAGACCCTCACAATACGTTTGGGTCTGCCAGGTCTGACCGGCATCCTCCCCCACCATCGGAGCCAACTCACCACCAGGTAGTGGTCAGTTGACAGCTCCGCCCCTCTCCTCACCCGAGTGTCCAAGACATGCGGCCGCAGATCAGATGAGACGACAACAAAGTCGATCATCGAACTGCGACCTAGGGTGTCCTGGTGCCAAGAGCACATATGGACACCCTTATGCTTAAACATGGTGTTCGTTATGGACAATCCATGACGAGCACAGAAGTCCAATAACAGAACACCACTCTGGTTCAGATCAGGGGGGCCGTTCCTCCCAACCACACCCCTCCAGGTCTCACTGTCATTGCCCACGTGAGCGTTGAAGTCCCCCAGTAGAACAAGGGAGTCCCCAGGAGGCGCACTCTCCAATACCCCCTCCAAGGACTCCAAAAAGGGTGGGTAGTCTGAGCTGCCGTTTGGTGCATAGGCACAAACAACAGTCAGAGCCCGTCCCCCCACACGTAGGCGAAGGGAGGCTACCCTCTCGTTCACCGGGGTGAACCCCAACGTACAGGCACCAAGATGGGGGGCAACCAGTATGCCCACTCCTGCTCGGCGCCTCTCACCAGGGGCAACTCCAGAGTGGAAGAGTGTCCAACCCCTCTCAAGGAAACTGGTTCCAGAGCCAGAGCCATGCGTTGAGGTGAGTCCGACTATTTCTAGTCGGAACCTCTCAACCTCACACACTAGCTCAGGCTCCTTCCCCACCAGAGAGGTGACATTCCATGTCCCAATGGCCAGCTTCTGTAGCCGAGGATCAGACCGCCAGGGTCCCCGCCCTCGGCCACCACCCATCTCACATTGCACCCGACCCCTTTGGCCCCTCCCACAGGTGGTGAGCCCATGGGAAGGCTGAGATATGACAATTTTTATTAATTCAGACTGAAAATATTGAACACTACCATTTTCAGCTGCTAGATAGCACTTGAGAGTATGGCATGCCGTTGTGTCATGTAATAGGTAAAAGCGGCTATTAATGACACAATCAGTTTGCCATACATGTTACCTTTGTCCAGCTCGCTTGGAACAACCGTCAAATCTGCTTCATTTCGCTGCATCGCCCAGATGAAATGCAACTAATTTGACCTTTGAAGTGCATTAATTAAGTAAAAGTTCAACTGAGACACACCTTTACTATGATGTCAAGCAAACAAATTATTGTTTTTAGGTGGTTATCTTGAATTTCAAATAAATGCACAGTGTTCCTCCTTTCTGATTTCCTCCCTGTCTGTACACCCCCGGAGCACCGAGGCAGCAAATACTTTTAAAATACACTTGATTTGACCTTTGAAGTGCATTTATTTAGTAAAAGTTCAACTGTGCATTTATTTAGTAAAAGTTCAACTGAGACACACCTTTACTATAAGGTCGAGCAAACAAATAATTGTTTTTAGGTGGTTATCTCTCACACTGGGTGACCGAGGCCATTAAGAGGGCCTACAGTAGCAAGGGTCAGCGGGCACCCTCTGGAGTGCATGCTCACTCCACTAGGGGTCTTGCCACTTCCTGGTCATTGTTCAAGGGTGTATCAGTTGCAGACATCTGCGCTGCTGGGAATTGGAGCTCCTTGAATACTTTTGCAAGGCATTACAGTTTGGATGTTACTGCAGGTGACGTCACTAAGGCTGTTCTTTCTAACATTCAGTAGAAAGTAGCCTTGGGATGCCTACTGATCAGAGGCAGACATTCACTCTAGCATGCATTTTACTGAGCATTTCAAGGGCGTGAATGGATTACGTTCCCATAGCAAGTATGTTGCACCGAGAGAACATGACTGAAAGGGAACTGAAAGTTATGCACCATAACTCATGTTCCCTGAAGGAAGGGAACGAGGTGCAACATAACTGGCCCTTTTCAATGCTGAAAGCTCGGTGAAGTGCACTTTTCAGAGGAAGATGGAGGGGCGCACGCCGCTTAAGTAGCCAGAGGGCGGGGCCTCTGGCGCGGCAGTGACGCCCCTAGCCGTAAAGGCGTGAGTATATTCCTTCAGGTAATCGAACGGGGGCCCAATTCCCATAGCAAGTATGTTGCACCTCGTTCCCTTCCTTCAGGGAACATGAGTTATGGTGCATAACTTTCAGATTTTTCCATTTTATTAGACATATTTGGACTGATGCGACTTATAGGGCGGTGCAACGTGTATGGCGGAAAATACGGTACATGCTGAATTCTTTGAAGTGGCCACTTTGTTTTGTATTTTGTTCTGTTTTTGTCTCTTTTAATTTAGTTCCTGGGATCTCAATCGTGCAGAATTACAAGTACAGTGGTTGTGTTTAATAGACCTTTTTTGTTTTGTTTGCTAATTGATGCTAATAATCTGTTATATTAATCCGTATTCTTGCCAACACAGTACAGTATTACTGAACATGAAAACTGATGGCAGAAGTGCACCAAAGTTATTTGTGTTTGCATGAATCCAGTGAATCATTCGAAGCGAGATCTAAATGAGGCACACTGGCTTAAATATAGCCTCAGGAGGTGATAAAAACTAGCAAAAGCACAATTATCTGGACTTCAAAGCAACCAAATTGTCAATACTTACACAGGGCATTTTAAGTTGTGCCAGTTCTTTCAACTGTGCCTCGTCCTTTGGGGGCCAAGCACTTAAATGGAGTCAGGAAGTTATTGGTACAAACTGGGATGTGGGAGGACAAGCAGAACGCTGCACAATATATAGAAACAATCATCCTAATTCAGGGATTAGGACAGGCCTTGTTTCTGTATCTTATGATTTAATGAGCTTTTTTGCCAGAGATAGCTTTCCTTTCAGCTTCACCGACTCTCTAAATTTATGTCCTAAGACAAGAAGAAATCCTGCCGTACATTAGTGCTGCAGGAGAGAGAGAGAGAAAAAAAGAAACCCTGAACAAAACATAAACTTTTCGCTTTTCTCACAGTCACCACTTCATGCCTTCGGCTGACATGACAAATCATTCACATTTCCAGCCAAGGAGTTTCCTCCAAAACCATTTCAGGGACAAAAGAAACCCCAAAAAGTGCTGATATAACGCAAAGGACGGTGTTTTCATAAGCGCTTGGCGTCTCTGTCACAAAGCTTGCCACACAGTCCTGTCCGTTCTCTTTCCGTGGGACAGAGGAAGTTATCTTGGGGACCTATTGTGTGGCTGACGGGGTTTTGACTGGGTTTAATTGAGTCGGGGACACCTCTGCTGTGCATCCAAGGGTGTAGTGGAGGGCTGTGCTAAAGCAGTGTTTTTCAACCTTTTTTGAGCCAAGGCACAGTGTTTTCATTGAAAAAATCACGAGGCACACCACCAACCAAAATTGTAAACAAAGATACTCTGTATCCGCCTATATTAAATATATAGTCACTCATTCTTATCAAAGTGTCTTGAATAGGAATGAAATAAACAGCTTCTCACCACATACCAAGCACAACGGAGTCTGTGTCGTTGCATCCCCGGTAAAAGTAAATCCAAACGAAATGTAACTCTCACTGTACTGTCTCGAGCTCACGATATCTGCCTTCATCTGATATCCACTTATATTAGGGCCTACATCTGGGTCCGAATTTTGTCCAGGGGCCAGATTGGAGTTAGTATTTTTTCTTTTCAAAAACTTTTCCATCACTGTCATAGTCTTGCTAGCAGCTAGCTAGAATGCAATGCTGTCACTGCTACATGTTCATGCATCACTACTTCTCTTGTTTTAAAGGGGACCAATTATAGGTCCTATAAATTTTTATGGTATGTCTGTGGGCTATCCAGACCATGTTCATTCAATTTAATACACAAAATAATTCTTAGATACCGGTAATAAAATTTCCCCTTTCTAGTTCTGCTTTTCTGACTTCCGTTCAGAACGAGCTGTTTATGATAATGAGCTCTGAAGGCCACGCCCTTCAAAAATCTGTTTACATTAACTCCGCCCTCCAAAGGGGACCCTGAGTCAGACCCAGAGGCAGAAGACGTGAAAAAATAATAGCAGTACTGTGAAAAAAATAAATTCAAAATTTCACATTTTTTATTTCTTTGATAAAGATACCTGCTGTGAGCCATTTTTTCGTGTCTTTGCTTTTTCAACTGCATGAAGATTATTCAGCGTGCATGCAAATGAAATGACGAACTACTTTTTTAAATCCAGCAGATTTGACCATTTCGTGAAACGGTTAAGCTCAGGAACCCTTGTGCTATAAAGTCAGCTAAGAAATATATTTTTTCTCAGCAAAGAAATAATTGTTTTTACCGTGTTTTCTTGTAAAGTCCGTGCGGGCTCGCTTCTGTGGCCGCCATTTTGAGCAGGGCAAATGAGGCGCTGACGCGTCGCGTAGGCCGCTGAGAAACATCCATAAGTTCACCCTCCATGTTAAAAACTCTTCGTCTGACTCTTCAAAAACAAGCAATAAGGCTGCAGAGTAACACACTGGCTGCTAACTGCTATATAGGGAGCGCTCTCTCTAGACTAGCCCCATAGGGCGGGGACCGCTTTTTTTCACGGACCACATCCGGCGCTGACCGGATGTGGTCCGTGAGCAGTCGTCCGTTTATTTAAGAGCCCGTAAATATTTTTTTTCGTTTTTACTGATAGATAATTACTTATTAGCGGTACTGCATTTTAAAGGAGACCACATATTGGTTTATTTTTATTTTTATGGTATTTCTGTGGGCTATCCAGACCATATTCATTCAATTTAATGCACAAACTAATTCTTAGATAATAAAATATCCCCTTTCTAGTTATGCATTTTCTGACTTCCGTTCTAAACGACCGGTTTATGATAATGAGCTCTGAATGCCACGCCCTACAAAAATCTGTTTACATTTACTCCGCCCTCTGAAACAGCCAGTATCTCTAATATGTTGTTGTTTTAAAATTAGCTCTTTTTTAATTACTCATTTGACTTACTGTTAGTGCTAGCTTAAGATAACTTACCGAAAGCCGTCTGCGCGCGCCGCCATTTGCAGCTCCTTTTAGCATTAGCCCACCTCCGAGGCTAATGATAGCTCTTCCTCCTCCGGCACACCGCCAGTTAACCGCTCGTTGCATGCGGCGCTTTTGGGAGCGATCGCTGCTTCAGTCCACACACACACAAAGTTCACCGAGTGTCTCCAGTTAATTTATCCGTATGAGGCAACCTCTGACCGGACCCCACGGACCTCAAAAGCCAGCAGCTCCCAGCAGTTCCCGCACGCAGATGGTCCCTTCGCCGGCGGTCTGCTCGTTTTATTTCTGCCGGCTGCGCGTTGGGAGCGATCGCTAAAAATTGAACTAAAACGTAAAAATAACAATTATACTTTATTTATAAAGCCATTTAAAACAACCACAGCTGCAACAAAGTGCTGTACACATGAAATTAAGAACATTTAAACAAAAGATGAGATGAAATCAGGAATCAGGTGAGGGGCTGGACTCAGGTTTGGTGTGGGTTGTGGCTGCGGTTTGTGACGTCACAAACCGCAGGAAGTGAGAACGAAGTGTTTCTATCACAGACAAATAAATCTACTTAGAGTAAATAAACCACTGGGTGCATTTCTTTGGCCTTAGGACTGTTTTTTTATGAAGTACATACCCAAAGTTGAGTAAAAAACCCATTAAAAAGTGAATTTTGAATCTGTGGTCCCCTTTAACAACAACGAAACATCGAACTCTAGGAGCCATTGTGCTGAGATGAACTCAGGAAAAACAACCGTGACGTCTTTTATACTGAAGTGGGTGGAGCCTCACCAGGGGTTGCTAGGTGAGTGGCTGGACTCAGGTTGGGGTGGGTTGTCCTACGGCTTGTGACATCACAAGCGCCAGGATTTGAAACCGAGACATTAATATCCCTGAAAAATAAATATACTTAGAGTAAATATACCACTGGGTGCATTTTTTTTGGCCCTAGGACTGTTTTTTTAAGAAGTACATACCCAAAGTTGAGTAAAAAAAAAAATTAAAAAGTGAATTTTGCACATTAGGTCCCCTTTAATGTGCAATGCTATGTTCCATACTGCCATCTATCTAGCGATAAGGAAATTACATGATTACGCCGCTAGACACTACTACAGCACAAACACTCGAAAATGGCATATTATTAGATAATTAATTTGTTTTCAAAAAATCTTTTTAGACCAGTTAAGTGAAATTGGATAATTTCCACGGCACACCTGACGATTAGTGTGCCGCGGAACAGTGGTTGAAAAACACTGTGCTAAAGTATCGGATCCCAGAGGAAAGATGTGGCTCCAGGGAGGCCTGTCCTCCCTTCTGCCCCATCCTGGGCAGCTAAAGGGGAAACCAGACATGGAGACAGTAGGATGGGGGAGGAGGTAGGAGGAGGGGGGGTCATCATGGAAGCAAATGAGCAAAGGAGGTGCTGGGCTGGCTCTTGCCCTCTCACTGACAGGATCTGGTCAATGTCCTGCTGCCGAGGGTCGCGGCCCAGCTTACGCACACAAACTTATCTCCAGTGCATCTGCTGGGCTGCCTGCACAGTCAGGCTGTCTCCACTGCGGGCCACAAGCTTTTTCCTGCTGGTGGGGAGGGAGTGGGTGAGGCAGAGCGAAGAGAGGCGGGGGTCTCGCTGTGAAACCGCCTCTTCAGAGGCCTGCCAAGTCGCTGAGCTACATGGAAAACACGAGCTGCCTCCAGGGTAACAGGACCACTTCTGAATTTCTACAAAAATAGCTCTGATGTCTGGCTGCGACCTCTCTGTTCTCTGGCCCTCGTCACTCTCTTTGTGTCCGGCACTTTTTAAATTCCCACCAAAAACTTATTTGTTTTTTTTTCCAAATTCTAATAACTGCAGAAAGCAACTTCATTTATTGGATTGGAGTAAAAAAAAACAAAAAAACAATCGGAAATATAATAATTGTGCAGAGCCGAGTGTGTTTTTCATTCCTTCTTTTCTCCCGGATGGAAATGACCTCTTGGTGACCACTCGAGTGGAGCTCAACTGAGGTCCCTTTGGTGAGCCATTTCATCATTTAAACAGCACAAGTCCCAATTCTCATGACCTAATGCGTTGCAGAATGCATAAAATCTGCTGCTTGTGTTTTCTCTTCTCTGCCTGAACCCTTTCTCATCGTCGACCACGAGGATCACAGGCCAACGAGCCTGGCAGTCCTGACTAATCGAGACAAGATGCTGAGGCATGATCTCCAAGCAAAAACTGAACCCAAGCTGCAAATTTACCACCTAAAGGCATTTACGTGCACGTGGCCCCCCAACCACTGGACAATCAGGCCGCCAAAGTTTAACCATGAAGTTTGTTGGCGTGTTTATGGTTTGCGGGATATTTTAGCATTTTTAAAGATGATCTGCACAAGTGCATGTTCTAGAAGATTTTTTAGAAGAATTAACTAATCTCTATAGAAAATACAAAAAGAGTAATGTGCAAACATCTTGTTTTTGTAAATAAATTAATGTTTTTGTTGACAGCCGTTCATAAAATTTGCGAACTTTTTTTAAATATAAGAATCAACCATCAATACAAGAACAATGTGCAAATTTTGTTTCTTATTTTATTAAATATTTTTCATTACATTGCATTGAATACTATTAACTAGTGTTGTGTTGACTCTAAATAATAAATTTATCATAAAAAATATTTTGATTGGATCTTCAGGCACTTATTTTCCGAGAGATTGCCATATATTTGTTTTATTTCTCAAAGACTTTTAGATACTATTCATCTGCTGTAATTAGTTTTGTAGATCTGAAACTTCTCCATATGTGCACTTTCTTTATTTTCAAGAACACTGCACAATATAATGTCATGGCTGTGTGCAAGACTTAACAAAAAACATGTAAAAAAAATAAAAAAATAAAAGGTCAATGTCCAAAGAAAACCTTTGAATGGCCTAATACTTTGAGAACTATGGATTAAAACCATTTGATCAATTACTGTACAAGAAAGCCTGACTGCTGGGAACCAAAGTGTAAATACATACACATTTACATTACATTTATGCATTTACAGCAAACAAATCAAAGTCAAAGTCAACTTTATTGTCAGAACTGCAATATGTACAGGACATACACAGGATTGAAATTGCGTTTCTCTCAGTCCCTCGGTGCAACAGTAACTATTTAAACACTAAAACACTGAAGTGTTTTAGTGCACACTTTTATAGAAATAATATTACAGCCTTGTTTCTGTGAAACTTTTTTGTAAAATTTTGGAGACATCCACATACAGTATATGTAGAATTGACAGCAACACACGAAGGAAAAAAAAAGTTAAAAAAATATAAAAAATCTCATCTATTTTTCACATATTTCTGGAACATGCCATGCATTTTTATCTGTCCTTACTTTATATTAATTTAAATGGTGAAATTACTTTTTAAATTTTTAGCTGCAAAGTCTGTTTAGGTTTATACACATTAACTTATTCTGAGGACATGTTTTCAGTTTTTTATGCTTTTTTTTTTGTTTCTTGGATTTTATGCATGTCTAATTATTGCAAAACTTGCAAAACATCCACATTTCTATGTGATGAACATTTAATTTGATGCAATGTAATGTTTATGCTTTTCAAGAGTATTGCAGTTTTTTCTCATCAAAGACACACGGACGTAATGTCAAAGTTTTTTTGCTGTATATGAGCAACATTTTAAAGTAATATTTCACAATTTTAGACTCAAACAATGCATTATTTCCCCTTATATTATCCCAAAAGTCTCAGGACCTGTTTCAGATCCTCCACGACATGCTGCACACGCAGCTCCACTCATCTGCTCCTCATTGAGCACACAGTTAAAGCAGGACCTTTAGCACGAGTTAAAACCCTCTGATGGGTGTTTACAAGACAGCTCCAACTATTTGACAGTGAGTGAAGGAGGATAATGGTGTACTGCTCTTCAGCCTTTACATGCTCCTTTTATTGAGAAGAAAAAGTCTTTTGCGCCACAATTTTGGGAACTCGATTGCTTCTGATTTTTGTGGCACATTTGTCATGCAACTGGACATAAAGTCAAGAATTTGGGGAACTTTTTAGCCTTTTTGTGCAATTAGGATTGTGTATTCAGGGCAAAAAATAAGAATAAAGAAGAAAAGATGACCTCCTTAATGCACATTCTGTTCTGCTTTGGCTGTGATTCTCAAGGTTGTCTTGTGTGTGTGTGTGTGTGTGTGTGTGTGTGTGTGT
>JBBPBX010040709.1:5569-19197 GCA_038048925.1 Garcialebias charrua
TATTTGGGGCTTTTAGAATCGATTCTGAATCGCCAGGACTAAGAATCTCGATTCTTTTAAAAAATCAATTTTTTTTTCCTGCACCCCTAGTCAACAGCATGTCAAATTACATGTATACTTAAATTACTGTGATAGCTGTTAAATAGATTGTGATTAAAGTGTATGATGAACTGAGCTATAATCACTTAGGACACTTTACTCACCTTTCAGAAGCACAATCCTCAAACATCTACCACAAAGTGCTGATGCTAGAGGAGTAAAACACAAGTTTGGTTGTTATTCTGTTCTATCATGACTGAAAGTTGCTAAGCAAACTGCATTTGTGTAAATGCTGAGTGTTGATCAATTTGTTGAAGAGCTTAAACTGGATTGTTCAAGCTAAAAGAAGTGGAGCACTAGCTAAAAGCTGCAAGTAGCTAAATGTTAACTTAAAACTAAGTGTAGCAGAATGGTAGCTACAAATTGTAGAATGGTCAAAGTTTAGCAGGAAAAAAGTAGCAATACTGTACTGTATTGTAGAAAACAAAAATCAATGCCTCACTATTCTCACTACATTCTCAAGTCACAGCGTCACGTTTTGCCCTAATTCTGTTGTTCACGCTTTCAGTAGTTTTTAGGGGTGCACCGATAAATCGGCCCTAATTTCCTTAATTTTGGGAAATCGGAAATCGGCCAATGCTTGCATGAGAAACTGATTTTACAGATTTCTTTAGTTTTTTTAACAACAATTGTCTAAACTTCATTTATATTTCAGAGCACTACCTTGTGACCAGTTAAAACAAGTTTGTATTGTTTCTAGAATATTGTTCAAGGGTCTGTTTTTCAACAAAATAAGATTGAAATTTAAAGGCGCATTGTGACCTTACAACATCTAACAGTGTTGCTTATAAAACTAAATCGGTATCGGCCAAAATCAGAATCGGCAAGTCAGACTTTGTAGAGATCGGTGATCTGCCAAAAAACTGCAATCGGTGCACCCCTAGTAGTTTTAAATTTATAATATTGCCTCAGTGTAGGCATGTCGTCGTAGCACAGCTACCCAAACTTGCCACAGAATAAATAAGTCACAAAACAATAATAACGCCACAAAACTTAATCTTTACCACAATTTTTTAATGCTGTGGCTAATAGAGGTTGGTGTGAGCCTCTAAACTGAGTTCATTTGGTCAAGTTGCATCTAAATTCTGTCATCAGCTACTAACAAAAGTGAACATCTGTACCTCATCATAGTACCACACTGTTGTTATTTTATGGATGGATGGTTGTTTTAAAAGTAAATACAAGTGCTGCCATTGCAAGGCTTTATTAAAAATGGTGGTATTGTATCTGGTAAAGGAGATGCTCTCACGATTGACATTGCTCTCTGGCTAATCAACGGCCTGTGGTCTGCTTACGTCAAATCTTCAGCTCGGCTTACTTAAGGCTCCAGTATAGCTCTGCGTACGGACCGGCGTACGGCCGTACGCAGAGCTATACTGGAGCCTTTAGAACTTCGGCCAAGTAAGTTTCTGAGCTCAGAGCTGGGGAGGAGCTCCCAGTGGAAAAACTCTGAACCTGTGCCGTGCCAACCCGAGTAGGGGCGAGTCAAGCCCACGTAAAAGGGGCTATAAATGTGACCAAATTGTAGCTAATATTATGTAGCATAAGAAGACAAAAATCCAACAAGTATTGTATGCTGAAGCAAATTTCAAATAGAACAATTTTTTTTTCTCAGAAAAACTGATATGTAAACTTGTAAATAACGTTTACAGTTTTGAAATGTTTTAAAAGTTACAAAAAACAAGTCATAGCACCTATCTCCTCAGTGATCTGAACTGAAATGGCTAATGAATGAATGAACTTTATTTAAAAAGGGACAGTTCACAACTCAAACTTAAATGTCACCATTTGATGCACTGTACAGTACCAGGTTATAGCAAAAGCTAATTCACATCTGCAGTCCCGAAGTCCCTAAAGACGCACAAAGTATACAAAAAAATTATATTGCTGTACAAAAAAAAATCAGGCAAACATTTGTGGGAAGGCTATTAAATTAGTCCCTGCAGCGATGACACTTGAACTGAGTATGAATATGTTACCTTCATGTTGAACCTGCATGCTTACCTCTGTCATCGCACGGCTAACGAACTATGATGATCTTGTTCAACCCATCTTGTTTGGGCACATGTTGTAAGACCAGCTATGGTGTATGTTGTAGACTGTGGCATTGACAAGAGACAGAACTGAGGATGTTGAAGTTCTCCTTAGGAGTGACAAGGATGGATACGATTAGGAATGATATCATCAGAGGATCATCAGAGGTACAACACATGTTGAACAACTGGGAGATAAAGTTAGAGAGGCCAGACTGAGATGGTTTGGACATGTCCATAGGAGGGACAGTGGGTATATTGGTAGAAGGATGTTAGAAATGCAGCTGCCAGGAAAAGGCCAAAGAGGAGATATATGGATGAAGTTAGAGAGGACATGGAGGTAGATGGAGTGAGGTCACAGAGGACAGAGTGAGATGGAGGAGGATGAGTTGCTGTGGCGAGTCGCGACCCCTGAAGAGAGCACGGGAGGAAGGACAGGTTTGGTACGTTGTGGCAGGAGCGCTTTGCACTATGGCGTATCAGCTGTAAGACAGAGGACACCTTCAAGCAGCCCTGCCCTTCCAGCTCCGGTCTAATCATTAGCCTGAAGGAACTGCACCTTGCTGGCCTTGTCAGCTAATAATTAAGCCTCACCATTGTCACTTAACTGATTCTAGCTCAGTTCTGTCAAAAGCTCCAAGTCACTCACATCATCACCTCATTATATGAAGACACAAAAATGTTCCTGTTAGATTCAAATTGTATTGCACAATCTCTGACAGGTGAAGGCAGGCGACAATGTTTTGGTGTTTCTGTCTGTCTAGTCTGTCGTCTGTCTGTCTGTCTACTCTCTGTCTGTCTACTGTCTGTCTGTCTGTCAGTCATGGAGCATCTCTTTGTTCAGTTATTTGTTTTGTATTTGAAAAGTGTAGGTGTTTTACTATTAGATACTCTCTATGTAAACATGTTGTTTTTTTATGTTTTTGCTGGACTTTATAATACAGGTGTGTCTCTGTTGAACTTTTCACTTTAATGGTCAAATCAGTTGCATTTCACCTGGGCGGCACAGCGAAATGCAGCTGATTTGACATTTGCTCCAAGAGTTCCAGAGAGCGACGAAGGTGGCTCTGTATGGCAAGCCAAGTGTCTCATTAAAGTGTAAATAACCCCAAAATTAACTTTTTTTTAGCTGATAAACTCCCTAGAATGTGTTTAAAATGTTGTATAGCACTATGTCTATGTTAAATTTCATGTATTTGTGCGTATTTGTTTAAATCAGCTATATTTGGTCTATAAACGTGTTTACTGTAGTCCTATGGGTTGAACTGGTGAATTACACCATCATTTTCTTATTGGTCTAGGATTCTCACGGTGATGTGTTTTATGACGTCACAAAAGTGGTTCAAGCAGAGTCAATCCCCTGCAGAGATGAGAAGGTCCTCGCTGCAGTTCATACCTTATATGGAAGTGGTACATTGCACTCCGGAACAGCTCTGCAGCAAAGCATATTATAGTTTTTGGAATGGCACTAGTTATTTTTATATCTTAACTTATTTATTGTAAGAATACTTTTCACTTCATCGAAACTATTTGGTTATATTTGTTTTCTTATTGTGCAATGGACGAGTAATGCATGAATGCCAAGATGGGGCAGTGGTGTAGGAGCGGGTTTGGGATCCGACAGACCCAGGTTCGATCCCCGGTCATGGCATACCTTGTAGTATTATTTTTTTTTTTTTAAAGCCTTTTGTTTTGGATAGATCGGGTGAGAATAGATAAATACATCTACATAATTATTCTTTGTTGTTGCTTGCTAAAAGTTGTTTGCTAGAGTTTTAGTTTGTTTTAGTTTGTTGCTAGAGGGGGCGTGAACGCAGCACAACCACCCACCTCCTCCCCTCCTTGTCTCTCGACACTCCCATTTTCATGAGGAGTTTGAATCTGGTCTGGGGGCGGAGCTATCTTTCGACGGTGAGGCGAGTTACACTTTAATAGCCACTTTTACCTATTAATGAGACACTTGGCTTCCTATATTATTTGAGGGACCTCTAGTGGCTGAAAATGGTAGTGTTTAATATTCTCCATGTCAGAATGAATGAAATCATCAGATCTCAGCTGAAAATTGGTTTATAAATATGGGGAAAAAAACAAATGCGTTGCCTCGCTTTATAAGTTACAGGCATGCTAATTTATGCAAACAAACTGCGACTTATACAGCGAAAAATACGGTAGATGAACTTCTACAACAGATAAACCTATGGAGCCAGCCCAATTAAAGAAGACTGCTACAGCCTTCTTACTTTAGAAATCCCAAAAACTGGTAAGAATTAGTCCATTTCACAGATATTGAGCTATAACTTGGTGTTTTAGTTGCTGACTCATTATACACATACTCTGGGCATGATACAGTATCTTGCCATATTAGTTGTATGCATAACGGTAATTTCAAGGCTGGATGAAACTACCTACAATTCTGTCAATTCTCAACCTAAAATAACTTTTGTCTGAAACTCTATGAAATTCGGGTGGGCGAGATGCATTTCTTCAAGGATTGCAAGGCATTAAGTTTAATTTATCATTTGTCTTGTCATTAAATGTTTTTTTTTTCCTGAGCCAAGCTATTAGTCATTGAATGAAATACAGTAATTGATTCATACAACCTTTATTTTTTTATTTTTTTACAAAGAGGTCATCCTTGTGACGCCAAGTTGTTTCACACAAAAAGGCCTGCAATTGAACGAAAGTGACAACAGAAGGAGATATGTGATTCGATCAGATTTCTCTCAGCATGTCATTTGGCTTCATGCTGCTCTGCAGTGTGTCGTACAACAGAGTCGCACCAGCTTCTGCATCCTCACCATTTTCATTTTGCTCTGATCATTTCAAAGCTCTTGGCCCAAGTATTGTAGGAGCATATCCAAGAACCAACGAGGACGTTGTTGACATGAAACAGAACTCCTGTTCAATTCAATCTACAGTTTTTGGATCATGTTTGTTTGTTCAAATCCTGTTTATGTTGTGTTTTGACAAAGCCAGCCTTTCCTTCATACCTCGACTACACACACAAACACTCACGCACCCTTCCCTACAGCAGCATACAGGGAATGTGCATTGTGCAAGAGATAGCTTGCTTCCATTCATGCTGTGGTCACATGTCCTCCTGTCAATAGTTAACTGCTGCAGCTTGTGTCAGCCCATCTGTGACTTTTGCAAGACCATCCAGGTTAAAAGGTAAACTCCACATAGTTCTTAAAGCTGCACTAGCCATGTTTCCATCAAGGTTTCTTGATGCGCATTTTGAAGTATCGCATCAGAAAAGCTGAATGGAAATGGCACGATTCGAATTAACTTCCTCTAATTTGCAAAAAAGTTGATGCGCTCGCTTGAGGTGGTTTTTGGGTTTTTCGAATCAGAGCCGATGCGCAAAACGAGAGATGGAAACAGATTTGCCGACTCAGTTCTGACGTAGCGAACATTAACGTCACGTGACTTCGTCTCCGGACAACATGTAACATTGCTAAAACTAGTTGGCATGACAGAATAAATACAACTTGCCCGATAGCAACACATACCTGAAATATTCTCTCCATTTTGCCGAGATGTGTGGACGGGTCTAGCCTGGTTAAAACCAGACCCTTGTCCTTCACTTCGCTTCGAACTAGGGTCTGGACTTTCTCCATTGTGAAACGATTCTTGCTGGAGGCGTTGGCCTCTGCTGAGGAACAAAACCATTGGATCTTAGAAAAATTTTGAACAAGGAAAAGCATTCTGCTCCCTCCCCTCAGAGCCATATATGGCTGCTCCCCCGTGCTCTGTTAAACTTGACAACTGCTCCGCCTCCTGCAGCTTTTTCTCTCGCTGCCGGCTGCCGCGCTGCATATTCTGTGTTTATATGTTAATAAAACGTTTTAATAAAATAAAATAAAACCATGGATCGCTGGTCCAGCTCACCAGAAGACCAGAAAATCTGATGGGACTCGGGCAGCAACGTAAAACCCGAGTTTAATTCTCTCGTGACAACCTCAGTCATTTCCTTGTTCATTTCACTCAGCGGAGAGAGAGGAGGAGGAGGAGGAGGGAGCGATTACTTGACTTTTGGAAAAAAACAAAAGAAAACTCCAGATAAGGGATTAAGAAGGGGAAATTAATACATTTGTGTCACATATAAAACAGTCCTGCATCGCTTTGCATCGCTTTGAATGAGAACATGCGGCTGCTCGCTGGCTGCGCTGGGACAGGTGGGGGCGTGGGTTAGGGGCCAAAAACTCCGCCCCTTCTGTTCTCTGATTGGTCCGGTCAAAAATCTACCGGAGAAATCGTTGTCTATGGGAGAAATCCCAGACTGTGCAGTGAAGGGAAATGAGAATTGAGCAGAGCTGTGCAGGAAGGCGAGGGCCAGGCTAGGTCGGGTCCTGTTTTCAACCGCTACTTCCTGTTTACTGTAGACATGTGTAACGCTGACGTCTGACGTAATGCCGCTTTGCGTGGCCTGGTGGAAGCGCTTCAAGCCAGTTGATGGAAACACTTCTGATTCGCATTAATTTGTATTTACATTTTTGCGAAATTTCAAAAATTCATTCAAAATTCGAATTGAAAATAGATGGAAACACGGTTACTGACATCATCTTGTATCTATGCATCATATTGCACTACATATATATGTTTTATCATTCAACTATGTTTGTTTTTGCAAACAAACTTATAAATATATTTAATTTTGATTTTAAATTGATTTTAAACTTGGCGCCGTGTTTATTCATGGGAAATCCGATTACACGCGAACGCAACATATGTGACGTAAGGAGATGTAGAGGGCTCCGGTTTTGCATTTACATATAAGGACGGACAATTTAAAACCCGACGAATTTATCCATCTAAGTTAATATTTGAGCTACATGTCTTCAGTTTGGGAATCAGAAAGTTAGATGAACAAGAAACAGCAGGTTCTAATTTAGGTCTGCACCCATATTTATTTGATTTTTACCTTATCAGGAAGCAAGGTGGCAGTTTTATTTATTCCATTCCCAGACGAAGTATTTCTTCTTTTGGGAAAGTGAAAAGGCTCACTTGTTCCCTGATGATATTAGAACACCCAAAGGCGACACAACGTAACGGCATTTGTCAAGTAAAACAAAAAAAGGCAAGCTGCTGACACACGCAGACTGCTTCTCTCCTTACGTTGCATATGTTGCGTTCACGTGTAATCGGATTTCCCATGAATAAACATGGCGCAAAGTTTAAAATCAATTTTAAATCAAAATTAAATATATTTACATGTATAAGTTTGTTTGCAAAAACGAACATAGTTGAATGATAAAACATACGTATATATGTAGTGCAATATGATGCATAGTTACAAGATTATGTCAGCGCAGCTTTAAGTCAGTACTAAACACCTTAGTTATTTGTAATCTGTGTTGACCACAGCTTAAATTCAATTTAGTAGAGACAAATAGCAGGTTGCTAAACACGAAAGTTTGGTCTTAGTAATTCTACGAATTATCGAATTGCTTCTGCGAGACTTTGAAAGAACGTCTGTGAACAGCACAAACTGTGCTAACTGCTTTGTACACTCTTAGAAGTTGTGCCAAACTTGGGTTGCTGCTTATCCATGTTGCACCAAGCAGTTATTTCTGAAATTTTCTCTGGTTTTTACCACTTTATCTTGGAAAATCAAGCTCTAGAAGTCAGTATTTTCACAATGAAGCTTATTTAAAAAATGGAGAACACAGAACAGTGCCTTCAACCATCACAGTCGCCGGTTTTCTTTCTGTATAAAAAATCTCAGCGTGCACAGGAGGGTTGTGGCAGTAGTATTATTTTGGTGTCAGTGAGAATACAGAGTAGAAAGCTGGGGGGGGTTCAGCGAGTTGGAGGGAGATGTGTGGTCACCATGGGCTCTGTGCAGGAATGGAGCTGACAGGGCCAAGACTCAGATTCTCATTACCGTACTTAACTCTTGTGGAACCCTTGAAGAGCAAATAAGAAGCTTTTTGTGCAAAATAATAATTACTGAAGGATCTAAAAGTCCTTAGACCCATACATCAACTGACCTTCATATGTGTGTCCTATATCTGCTGATCCTGGTGTAAAGATGTGGGAAAAGATGAACATGGATCCTGATGGCTCTTTGCTCTCATTCAAAATTAAAGTAGCATTCTTAAAGAAATGCACATCACCTGCTGCCTTGTGACAGTTTTATTCAACCATCTGGTAGAGCTTGATGTACCAGTATGTGTTGGAGATGACTCTACTACCAGAACATCAAATTCTAGTTCAGGATCGTCTAAATTAATTGAGTTAAGGCTGTTTTGGGGTTTACTAATATTGATTAGTTGTGGCAGCCATCTTAACTCCACAAGTTAATCAGCTGTAAATTAGAGATGGTCGTTTCATGTAAAACCCTTTTTCAGTTCGTCTCATTATTCTTGCAGATGAAAAACACACTGCTGCTGGCCGGGGAGCTTTCTTTTTCCCCGGCACAGTGAATCAACATGAAGTGACTTCTGGAAGAAACTGAGACCGAGACAGTTGTTTGTTTGTTTGTTTGTTTTTCTCTTTGATTTGTTTATTACCGGTAGTTCTTTTAGAAGCAGGTGGGCAGTAGGTGTTGTGTTACAATTAGAGTATTGTTAGGATGCAACATGCATAGGCGTAATTTACACGGGGGTTGTGGGGGTTTTGACCCCCACAATAATTTGATCCGGTCATTTCAACCCCCCCAATAAAATGACATCATTTCGTCATTATACATATCTTACATCAATAATTGATTTTCTTTATTCATTCAAATTTTTTAGTAAAATTGCTGCATGTTTTTAACAAACTCCCTGAGGACTGACCCCCTCCCCTGCAAATAATTTGGTATCACCCATCTCACCGGCTACAGGAAGTCACGTGAGTCACGGAGCTGCTCATGAAGTTGCCCAGAAGTTTCTACATGCATGTGTCCGAAAAAGGCCTCCTTTGGTCTGACTGACTCTGTCGCTGCCTGCCCCTTGCTATGGATGTAGCTGCTATTAGCTGTGAGGTTCGCTGTTTTTGTTTGCAAGATACCACTCATAAACCACACCGCGGATTTTTAAATCCAGCTGATTTCACATTTGGTTCAGCTCAGGAGCCCGTCTGCTGTAGTGAGGTAAGAAATATATTTTTTAAGCGTTTATTTAACTAAATTTAAAGAAACAAAGCTCCGGTTTGACCCGCCTGGCGCCTGCATAAAAATCAGCGAACTTTTTTTTTTAATCCAGCTGATTTGAACATTTCGTCAAACTCAGGAGTATGTCTACTATCACCCATAAGTCAGCGAAGAAATACTGTATATTTTTAAGCGTTTATTTAGCTAAATTTAAAGAAAGAAAGCGTCCGGTTTGACCCGCCTGGCGCCTGCATAAAAATCAGCGAACTTTTTTTTTTTAAATCCAGCCGATTTGAACATTTAGTTAAACTCAAGAACACGTCTTCTATAAAGTCAGCTTAGTAATATATTTTTTCTCGCAAAGAAATAATTGTTTTTACCGTGTTTCTTTGTGAAGTTCTTCGTACTAGCTGGGTCCTGTCGCCGCCATCTTGATCAGGACAAAGCTGACGCGTCGCGTGGAGATGACGCGTATACAGCAAGAGAAATTGAATATGATGTCCCATTAAGTAAAGCAGAAATAAAAATAATTGTTAAAGATAAAATAAATGATATGTGGCAGGAGAGGTGGGATTTAGAGGAAAGAGGAAGACATTTACATAACATACAGAAGGAGGTACTCCTAAGTGACGATAGTAGTTTAATGACTAGGAGAGAGGAAGTATGGATTAACAGGTTGAGGATTGGGCACACTACATTAAATAGTGGTCTAAAGATAATAGGAAAACATCCATCAGGTGACTGCTCTAATTGTGGGGTACTGGAAGGAGTGGAACATGTGTTGATTTATTGTAAGAAATATAATAAAGAGAGGAAGGCACTGGAAAGGGTAATGGGGAGTTCGGTGACAATGGTTACTTTATTGAAGAAAAATCAGTCACAGGTTATAACTAAAGCACTTGTTAAATATTTGAAAGTTACAAAATTAGCTGAAAGGATTTAATTTTATTTTTATTAATTAATTAATTTATTCGGCAGTCCAAGCGGCATGCGGCTCGGGTGGTTGCTGAGGCAAAAACTCGGGCGTGGGAGGAGTTCGGAGAGGCCATGGAGAATGACTTCCGTACGGCTTCGAGGCGATTCTGGTCCACCATCCGGCGTCTCAGGGGGGGAAAGCGGTACGCGACCAACACCATTTATGGTGGGGATGGCGTGCTGTTGACCTCAACTCGGGATGTTGTGAGTCGGTGGGCGGAATACTTCGAAGACCTCCTCAATCCTACTGGCACGTCTTCCACTGAGGAAGCGGAGCCTGGGGACTTTGGATCGGGCTCTCCAATCTCTGGTGCGGAGGTCGCCGAGGTGGTTAAAAAGCTCCGCGGTGGCAAGGCTCCGGGGGTGGATGAGATTCGTCCTGAGTTCCTTAGGGCTCTGGATGTTGTGGGGTTGTGTTGGCTTACGCGACTCTGCAATATCGCGTGGACATCGGGGGCAGTTCCCTTGGATTGGCAGACTGGGGTGGTGGTTCCCCTATTCAAAAAGGGGGACCGTAGGGTGTGTTCCAACTATAGAGGGATCACACTCTTAAGCCTCCCTGGTAAGGTCTATTCAGGGGTTCTGGAGAGGAGGGTCCGTCGGATAGTCGAACCTCGGATTCAGGAGGAGCAGTGTGGTTTTCGTCCTGGTCGTGGAACACTAGACCAGCTCTACACCCTCAACAGGGTCCTGGAGGGTGCGTGGGAGTTTGCCCAACCAGTTTACATGTGCTTTGTAGACTTGGAAAAGGCATTCGACCGCGTCCCTCGGGGGGTTCTGTGGGGGGTACTCCGGGAGTATGGGGTACCAGGCCCATTGATATGGGCTGTTAGGTCCCTGTACGACCGGTGTCAGAGCTTGGTCCGCATTGCCGGCAGTAAGTCAGGCTCGTTTCCGGTGAGAGTTGGACTCCGCCAAGGTTGCCCTTTGTCACCGATTCTGTTTATAACTTTTATGGACAGAATTTCTAGGCGCAGCCAAGGTGTTGAGAGGATCCGTTTTGGTGGCCTTAGAATCGCTTCTCTGTTTTTTGCAGATGATGTGGTCCTATTGGCTTCATCAGCTCGTGATCTACAGCTTTCACTGGAGCGGTTTGCAGCTGAATGCGATGCGGCCGGGATGAGGATCAGTTCCTCCAAATCCGAGGCCATGGTCTTGAGCCGGAAAAGGGTAGCGTGCCCTCTCCGGGTCGGGGAGGAGGTCCTGCCCCAAGTGGAGGAGTTTAAGTATCTCGGGATCTTGTTCACGAATGAGGGAAAACTGGAGCGTGAGATCGATAGGCGGATAGGTGCAGCGTCCGCAGTGAAGCGGGCGCTGTACCGGTCTGTCGTGGTGAAGAGAGAGCTGAGTCAAAAGGCAAAGCTCTCAATTTACCGATCGATCTACGTTCCCACCCTCATCTATGGTCATGAGCTTTGGGTTATGACCGAAAGAACAAGATCTCGGATACAAGCGGCTGAAATGAGTTTTCTCCGCAGGGTGGCTGGACTCTCCCTTAGAGATAGGGTGAGAAGCTCAGTCATCCGGGAGGGACTCGGAGTAGAGCCGCTGCTTCTCCACATCGAGAGGAGCCAGTTGAGGTGGCTCGGGCATCTGGTTAGGATGCCTCCTGGACGCCTCCCTGGTGAGGTGTTCCGGGCATGTCCCACCGGGAGGAGACCCAGAGGAAGACCCAGGATACGCTGGAGGGACTATGTTTCTCGGCTGGCCTGGGAACGCCTTGGGATTCCCCCAGAGGAGCTGCTCCAAGTGGCTGGGGAGAGGGAAGTCTGGGCCTCCCTACTTAGGCTGCTACCCCCGCGACCCGACCCCGGATAAGCGGAAGAAAATGGATGGATGGATGGATAATTAATTTATTTATTTTTTGTTGAAAGTAGACTCTTGAATTACATCTCCGTCCGGTTGATGGCGGTAATACACTGAGTTTGTAAACTGCCAGTAAACACCATCGAAGAAGAAGAAGAAGAAGAGATGACGCGTATTAAACACTGAAGCGTATAGTGTACAATTTTTTCGTGTTTATTGTTAATCACAACCCCCCCAATGTTAGACCTAAAGTTACGCCCCTGGCAACATGGCTGCCAGGTACCCAAGTTAAAAATCAAAACTGAGAATACGTACGGTATCTCCTGGCTTTTATGGCAGTAGATGGTAATTAAATTTGCAGCAATCATAGTTTTTAGGTGGGTTTCAATTTCTAATTTTTGTAAAGCTCTGATTTGCTGATTCTGGCTTTTTTTTCTAATAACTTTAATTACTCGTGCATTTAGTTTTAAATTCTGATATGTATTATTTCTGTCCAACACTGTAAATGTACAGTGTAAATATTAAAGTAATAATGTTTTGTGTTCTTAGACGGAAGTGTTTGTACAAACAAAGTTGAGTTTAGAAATAATAACAATACTCTTTAATAAACTAGATTATAATTTCTTAACTTTATTCAGCTTCACCTTAAAACATAAATGTGCAACAATGTCAACAGTTTAGGTGGCGAGCACCAGACGTGTGTGTGCGCGTGTGTGTGTTCACACACTCTGTCACACATAAGGACAATTTTAGTTACAGAAAGGCCCAGGATTTGATCCAGCAAACTTCTTGCTGAGTGGCAACAGCTCTACCAACTGAGCCACTGTGTCACCCTAACATTGAGTTGTGAGCTGTAATAAAATCTAGATGTTTTTATTCTCCTTCAAATCCTTGATGTTAACAGGATTTTTTTCCAAGCTTGTGCCTGATGTTTTAAATTTAAGATAACACAAATTGTTTTTGGGGCAACATGACCCTGCGTGCAGTCACTTCTCAGAAAGAAGGTTGCAGGAATCTCTCCTGGCCAGGGACCTTTCTGGGTGGAGTTTGCATGTTCTCTCCGTGCATGCATGGATTTCCTCCAGGTACTCCAGTTTCCTCCCACAGACTAAAATACTGTATGCATGTTAGGCTGACTGGTAACTCTAAATTGTCTCTAGGTGTGAGTGAGAGAATGAATTTGTCTCTGTGTGTTTCTGTGATTGACTTGAGACCTGTCCAGGGTGTCCCCCACCTCTCATACAATGACGGCTGGTTGGTCTGCTGCTATGCCTTCTGCCAGGTGGTGGAGAAGGGTGGGGGTGGAATCTGTCGCATAATAAAATTTGTTTTCTGTATGTTTGTAAAACATATCATGTATTGCTTCCTGAGCAGGCCGGTGAGAGATGGTAAATCACTCTCCTTTTGGTTTTAGGTTGTTTTTTTGAGGGAAAGGTTCCTGCTGCAATTTTAGATGAGATCATTTTAGTATTTGAGGCTCCTGCAGGATATGAGAAGGAGTGACTTGTATTTCAAGAGAAGATAGTCTTTGTCAGAAGATGATGTGTTGGTTGTTGGTGCACATCAGCTTTAAGTTTATGCTCTGAGCTCAATTGTTTTTGCCTCCGTGTGTGTGTGTGTGTGTGTGTGTGTGTGTG
>JBBPBX010040710.1:0-29231 GCA_038048925.1 Garcialebias charrua
TGAAGTGATGAAAGAACTGTGGAAGACGCTAGGCGTCAAGGCCAACTTTCATGTCGGCTACCACCCACAGGCTTCAGGCCAAGTAGAGAGAGCAAACAGAACTGTGGTGAGTATTTTGAAGAAATACGTGGCTGCAAACCACAAGGACTGGGACGTGAAACTCCCTCTGGTCCTCATGGCCATAAGAGCCACTCCACACACATCAACTGGCATCTCTCCCTTCGAGATGATGACCGGTCGACAAATGACTCTCCCTCTACACCTGTTGTACCAACCAGGCGACGCCGCCATGGCGACAGCCTACACCACACAACAATACATGAAAGATTTGAATGTACACCTCAGAAACACTTTTGCTTTCGCCCAGAAAAACCTGGAAAAATCCGCTGAAGGACGTAAGGCGTACTACGACCAGAAGGCCTCTCACAATGAACTCCAAGTGGGAGACAGAGTCTGGTACTATACGTTCGCCCCAGCAACCGGGAAAGGAGGGTCCGAGACCGGAACTCTCGCCCGCAAACTAATGCCCAGGTGGACTGGACCTCATCTGATAACAGACAAAGTGTCCTCAGTCGTCTACGAAATCAAAATCAGCAAAGGCCGCAAAGAGCCAATTGCTAAATGGGTACATCGAAATCAGATCAAACCTTACAAGGCGTTCAATGACTCCACAAAAGACAAAGATCTCACAAACACACCGACTTCATGGGATAATAAGGTCGTCCAAACACAAGTTAGTAAATAAACTAATCAGGTTTAAACTACCGTACTTTCCCACCCTATAAGTCGCATTGTCCAATTTGAACTTAGAAACGCTAAGCCTAAAACCCACAACAAAAAACTAACCTTAACAACCGTTTAAATCCACGAGATTTAATTTGACCTCGGTCATAAAGTTGAGACCTGTTTTCTTGTGTGTTGCACTTTGGAATCTGACGACAGGAGTGTGTCGAAGCAGTGAAACGTTGTTTCCTTGTTGTTTAGTCATTACTGTTGTCATTAGTTGAGATATTGTTTGGTTCTGAACACTCCCAGCCAAAAAGGTTTTGTATTAACATTGGTTAATGAATGATATGGATTTAACTATGCCAACATGCAGTTCGTTTTGTTAAATCTCAATCGTCGAAGAGTCAATGTAGTTTAAAGCTACTCAAGGTACAATAAACTACACTGGTCTCACAATTTCTAAATTGAACCGATTCGATCGTTTCTATTCTAGATTATCTATTCATTTTGATGAGTCTCGCCATAGACTTCAAAATTTATTAGGAATACCAAATCCTACGTCGTTCGTCTAAAAGACAACAGACATTTAGATCAAACTATATTTCATTTTTATGTTAGTTTAACCTAAACTAAGTAATGAATGGAGGAATAGTTTGGAATTAGAGGCCTTCGTTACAGAAGCCCTCCAAAATTCTATAGGTACAGATCCCTATACCTAATTTATAGATTTGATCCACCCCTTAATTGGTAATTGTAGCTGATCTAAACCATGATAGCTTACATACCAGGTGCATATAGGTAAGGCTTAATGTAAAATCCCAATCATAAGCCCACCTTAAAAACCACATAAATGCATGACACATAGAACCAGAGTGGCACGGACTGGAAACCAACCAGCCTCCAACCATCGATGTGGGGACCTGCAGCTCCAACGCTTGGTCTTCAACCTTCATCCAAGGGCCGCCTCCTCTGCGTCAGATCGAGGGATCCCCTCTACATGCTGATTATGAAAACAATTGTTGCTGATCATTCAACAAAACTAATCGTTGGGGATTTACTGCTGTGGAATTACCGCTGTGGATTATAAGACTTTGCTTTCCAAGGGATCACAGACTTTGTTTTCCAAGAGTTAACAGACTTTGTTTTCCAAAGGATTAAAAGCTTTTCGCAATGGGATTACCTACGAACAGTATGGAATTTCCAAAAACTTTATGGGATTATAATTTTTGATTTTTTTTTTTCCACTTGCTGGATTACTTCAAGATCAAAGACAGTTCAAGGTTTCCTTTCGTGTTGGACCCCATCCCCAAGGACTGGCGATGGCTTCCAAAAGGGGGGAGATGTAGTGGACCTACCCAGGGTCAAATTAAGGTTTTTGAACTGTCCAGTGATGACCTTTACTGACCTCTCAGTAAAGCAAGACATTTACTACAAAATTATTCATTTAGCTATAATCTGATAACATAGTCACCAATAAGAGACTATTTCTATCTTTGATTTTAGGCTGATGTGATCAAATGAATAATTTTATTTGTAAGAGCATCAGTACATTTTAATGTCAGATAAATCAAATACTCTGCTTAATTCAAAATGTTGTACATGGAGGATTTCTCCTCTCCTCTCGAACTTGCATGTGAAGATAAAAGGAACACTTTATCTCATTCATTTTAGCTTGAGCTCAGGACAATCTAGACATCCAGAGACTTTTGTTTTTGTCCTATTTAATAATCAAGCTATTATCATTAATAGGTCCCATATGTGATGCTTAATGACGTTGTTTTAATCAAACCAACAGTATTTTGTTAAAGTGTTAAAGCAAAGGAATCAGTTTTATGATAAAATGCTGACATCTGAAACTAACACTTTATCTTTCTGACAAACTAATCTTTTGACCCCCTTTCAACATGTTGATGTCATCCTCACATCAACTTATGATGCCATTCGGCCAATCAGAAAGAACACATTTTCTGGGTCACGTCTCAGTTAAAACCTTCACATTTTACTTTCAAAAAGAAGTCTGCTGGAGTAAGCCTCAAACCATGGTCTTCTCCAAAGAACTGATGATCGTCTAGTCACACGCTAAGGACACGTCATTCAGTTAAAGACTTATAACATGCCAAGTTATAAGCCATCTTCAACAGCTGAAAAGCTCTCTTTTATTGACATTCCTTTAAGGAACGTCTTATCTTGAACAACAGCACCAGGAGCTGCCGTTACTTCGGTTCGAGTCAAGGCGCACGTCTGGAGACGCTGAGAATGGTAAACGAACTGACCAAACTGGACCGAGGGAGACTGACCATCTTCACGAGGTAACAAGTCGTCAAATGCTTTGCCAAGGGTACCAACGTGTAGCTTTAATCGGCCGGAGAACTGCCATGTTTCTGGTTAAACACATCAAGATAACTCCCTAAAACTCTTAACTTTTCTTCCTCCATAAATCTTTCCTATTTCTTTTCCCTCTCAACCTAAGCTGGAAACTATATTTTTTAAGTTAAAGAGCCCACAGACTAAATATGCTTAACATCTAATATTTATGTCTGTTGTGTTAAATTTAAGTGTGCTGACGTATTTGAATTGAAAGAAAGTGAAATCATGTCAATCAAGTGTAATGGTGTTAATTTAGTTGATTTTATTTTAAATAAATGATAGTGTCTCTTTGACATATCAAACTAAGTTAACGTCTTTGTCACTTAATGGCTTTGTGTATTTATCCATCATAAAGATCACAGAAATATTGGGTAAACTGAAAAAGAACAGAATCCGTGAACATTTACTATTCAATCTGAATAAGTAGATTAATTAAGGATAAAGAGGTCAGTATTTAATATTGACCTCCTCATTAATTCTTACATATTCTACAAAGTCGTAAAACTGACAGGACAAAGAGGCACCAGCTATATTATCATCCCCCAGCCTCACCAGAACAGATCTGCCTGTGTCCTTTAGTAAATCTTTATCACTCTACAAAAGAAACTGATCATTTGAACACCGTATGAAAAACCCCTTCAAAATAAATGTAAAACACGAAGAAAAATATATTTTTATTTCACAACACCAGTAAAAAAAAAAAATCCATTAAAGATCAGTGATCAGATTTGTCTTGACGGATATAAATGTAATTAAAAAAAATAACATTTTCATCCACTTCACTCGCTGTCTGTCATGGGGTTTACTCCGGGTTCTCCGGTTTCTTCCCAGCACAAAAATACTTCCATTAAAGAAAGATCAGTGATGAGGACAGATTTGTCTTGACGGATAAAAATGTAATTTAAAAAAAAAGAAAAGAAATTCAGCCGCGTCACTCACTGTTCTCGCAGTCAGCTGGGTTTTCTCCGAATACTCCGGTTTCTTCCCAGTACAAAAATACCTCCATTAAAGGTGGGGTCTGTGATTTCTGGAAAGCCCTGGCACTTAGAAAAATTTTCAACAAGGAAAAGCATTCAAGTCAAAGTCAAAGTCAACTTTATTGTCAGAACTGCAATATGTACAGGATATACACAGGACCGAAATTGCATTTCTCTCAGTCCCTCGGTGCAACAGTAACCATCTAAACACTAAAACATTTAATAAACATAAGCATAAAATAGTAAAAGTGTAACACTGTCCTGAGTTTTTTCATAATAGTATAAAAGTATGAAAATTTACACCAACACTGAAACACCAAACACCCCTAAAACACCAAACACCCAATGAACATAAGCATAAAATGAAATAATAAAAGTGTAATACTGTCCTGAGTTTTTGCATAGTAGTATAAAAAGTATAAAAAGTATATCTATAAAATAAACTTAAGGTTCTAGCATTGACATTTTCAAAGAGTGGCACAGCAGCATATAAGTTATAAGTTAATGTACACAGTATATGTATGAGGTATTTGATGTTGGTATACAGGGAGTCCCCGACTTACGAACGAGTTCCGGACCTAAGGACAGTTCGTAGGTCGAAAATGACGTAAGTCGAAACCCATAGCACGTGCGTTCGTAAGTCCGGATTTTCATTCGTAAGTCGGAAAATGTATGCTAGCGTTGCACCAAACACCCGTTTTTCAACACAAACGTACATACTGGTTCATAAACATGGACAGAACTTTGTTTACAAACGGTTAGCTAACACACTTTCATCTAAAAACACCTAAAAACTGTTGGCTTCGATTCTTATCTCGCCCCAAATTCGTTGTTTGGTTCACTTTGGATCAGAAAAAAAGGAGGTACGCTGAATACACGACAAACGCTCACTTAAAGTTCCAAACCAGTTTAATTAATCACAAGTTTAAAAAGTCACAGAATACATTTGTTATATTTTATAAGCTATATATATATATATATATATATATATATATATATATATATATATATATATATATATATATGATCTCATATGAGAAGACAGAGAGAGAAAGAAAGAAAGATAGAGAACAAAGAGAACATGAATGCGCATTCAATGGAGACAGCATACAACCTGATGGGTTGGTCCCTCGTGGCCTGCTTCTGCGTTGTCTGTTGGAGGATGGAAACTTATACTTTTATACTCTTCTGTGGGGCGTTTTCTGCTCTCAACCAATAAGAGAAGTTTTGCTTTGTTTTCTTGTCCTACCCCACTGCCAGAAAGCTTCTGTTCTGGTTTACCCAGGCCTCAGGGGGTTTCAGCTTACTCTGGTTTCCAAAACTAAATATACAACAATGCTGAGCACCCACAAATCACACACACACTAGTAGACCACCAAGTGACCAATCAGTGCAACTGGACACCAAACCACACCAAAGACACACATAGATTAGGGCTGTTCTGACACTCCCTGGCTAAGCAAACATGCAGAACCAGAGAGTGGCTTTCAGTGGACTTCTCCCAAGCCAAATATCTGCAAAGTCATAAAACTGACAGACAGACAGAGAGGACACAAACTGCATCATTTGAAAACCCCTTCTGGTGGAGTAAAAACACGAAGAATAAAAAATATTTTATTTCATAACAAACCCCCTTTGGACCTCAATTCCTGAGGTCCATCCCAAAAGAAATAAAATCACACACCTAATAACGCAACTAAACGTATATATAAACAATATTCAATCAGTTTTTTTTCAAAATCCTCCAAGTTATAGTTTTTTAACAAAAGCAGTTGGCGCATCACTTCAGGATCCCTCTTCTCCAGGGTAGACGTGATAAGTCGAACCGTTAGAGACCTCAGACAAGGCACACAGCAGCACCCGCAAGTTATAAGTATGCCTAAGAAAATAGCCAATGATACCATTATAGATACAAACACCTGTTTCCAGGGACCGAAGATCTTTATCAGCCAATCGTCCAGTGGGTCGTCCAGACCCGAATGAATTTATTAATATGCAAATTGTAGAATATAAGGAAATACAGTATATGCAAACTATGAACGATAATAATAGTAAGCGCTTAGGATATTGCAGAATTATGAACCTTAAGTTCCCAAGTTCCTCCTCCAGCAGCAAGGCAGTTGTCTCCCTTGAACACACAAAAATAGAGAAAGAACACAAGATTTATATCACCATCACAGAAACATTAATATACTTTTTGAATGTGCCACACGTACTCAGGGGCATTCCCCTGGCGTTGCTCGGGAATGTCCTCCTATGTCCCCGAGTTTTCTTCGTGTTATGTGAAACTCTAATATGTAATGTTTTTATCGTTCTAGGTGTCTGTTCTATGTGTGGATATTCCTAGCACCGAGTGGCCCCATAAAACAGAGTCCTTCTGGGCCCGCACGCAACTATACTCGGCTACTTTGGTCTACCAAGGCACAAGAGTTCGAATGCGACCTCTTCTTGTCGTCCAGCCCAATCCTTTAGCTCCTTCCTGGTTCACGGGCTGGAGCACACTGAACCGTGTGGATCCCCTGGCATTGACACGCACTGCCTGTGGTGTGCGTTCAGCGACCCCACACGGGTCCGTACTTGACCAGGGCTGTCTGGTCTTGCCTCCTGTAAAATCTGTTGAGAAAATCTAAACCACAAACTTTCGACTCGTTAGACTACAACAGGGCCTTCTTGGTTTAACCCAATTCACTCATCTAAGAGAAGGCCCAAACGTGGGTAAATCCATATGAGTTAAATTACTCTCTATTGTCTATCCATAAACCCACTCACAATGGTGCTGATAAGTCAGATTCTAAAACGTAAGCCAATTTCTCCAATGTTATATTAAAATTTGTACCCGGAAATGTGCAATAAAACAAAAATAGAGTTCCATCCTTACCCCCTCAGCTGGAGCATTTCCAGGTACCACCTATCATAAACAGAATGTGCCACAGCAAACAACACCCAACAAATTATAAATCAGTAGTACAAAGAATGAATCATGCATGTTAGTTGGGTTTGGGAGAGACTTAATCTTCATTAGGGTTAGTTATGAGTAGTTTTTAAGGCGGTTCATACTTACAAAAATACTATACCTTTTCACTCAGCTTATAACAGAAATTACACACATAAAAGTAACATCGCAAGCGGCGGCAGAGCATAATTCACAAAACATTGTACACCTGTGGTTCTATACACCTTCTTCCTGAGTCAATAAGTCACATGTCGTCTAGTCAAGTCAATTGCTATAAATCTACAGAACCATCATATTTCTAACCACCCTTTGATGAGGTCCACTTCAACAGGTCCACTTCAGGTTTGAGTGGTTTGAGCCTGCAGGCCAGGAAACATTTCCAAGGGGCGTCCCCCATCCTGCTTCACACACATTTCACAGAGGGAAAAAAAACAGTGTTGTTAATTGCTCATTTGAAATATGCTTGCATCAATACTCCTTCCTCCATGACATGATTAAAGAAAATAAAACGTTCAAGACCGATGCCGCCTCAATATCAACGCAAGTGAACTTTGTTTATAACGCCAATTTATCAGTTATCCTTATTATTCTTTGTATACTAAAATGTATTTACCATCTTTTAGTTAATTAGTTATTTCTAGGAACATTTGTCAACCTAGTTGTTTCTAGGAAACATTTACAATCTAGTTATTTCTAATTAGTTATTTCTAGGGACCAATTCCAACCTCTCTATTTTTAGAAACATCTGTCAGCCCCTTAACCCCCTTTTGAAACAAAACTCTACCTTGTTTCAATTATGCCAAAGTTATTTGGTTAATAAATTGGAAATTGTGTCTAAATTTACCATCCTTTAACCTAAGCACTAGTGTCAGATGTTTCCTAAACCTCAGCCTATTGCCACCACTAATTTGGTTTTCACAACCATATAGCTAACTATAATCTACGATATCATCTCATTTTCTTTAAAATTATAATCATTTACCAAAATGTACCCCTTGTGACACATCAGATTCTGCACTCCGCCAAGGATAACTGCAAAAACAAAAATATAAAAGTTAACTCGTTTTAGGGTCAGGAGCTGGGGTCATTTCCCTTGCTTTCCTTAAGCTTCACCACAAAGTTACAGGAACCAGAAAAAGCAAGTCGTCAGATCCACCTGAGCACAGTATAACTAAGAATCATGAGGCTCGCACTGGCAGGCCCTCAATGTGCCTATGTGCTTCATTTAAAAAAAAAAATGCATCATAGCAACTGTAGTTTTGAACCCGGCTACTAAGATCAATGACAGATCCTCACAGATCAACATGGGTGCGGCCTTTGCTGGTATGAGTGACTTCAGGACCATTTGTTCTCTTGTCTGTTTGGAGAACGTGTTCAGCTTTCTCTTGTTCCAGCCCCCAGTGAGACGTTCACTGGGTTCTGATTCTCGTCAGGATCCCCCCAAATCCGGACCGTATGTTCTGGCCATTTGTGTCTGATGACCATGTTTTGACAGTTCTTTGAGAAAGTCTTTGCCTCTGCTCGGCTGAAAGTTTCTGTGGACAGTCTTTTGTTCTTTTGGTGCCTTTGTTGTTTTCAGTCGTTCCTTGCGTAAGCCCCTCAAAAGTTCTTTGAGCAAGGTTGCATATGAGTCCAGCCATGTTGTTGTTGTTCTCAGTGAAGTCACGGTGAGTCAGTTTCTGGACACACCTTCATATTAAATCTGATCCGATCTGATCAATAACCACAGTAGCTGAGATTCAAAAGTCAGATGCTGCATGTGTTTTGACAGAGGCCTACCTTAATGCATGTTTTACCATTATGTGTTCTGTAAAGATGAGGTGGGATTCATAAGACTCACTCTTGCCGTTCCACAAACACTGTTCAATGAAGCTATTTAAAAAATTAAAAAATCATTAAAAAATCATTAACAGACCAGGATCAAATTAATTTTCTGTTAACAAGCTTTATTATGGATCCTTCGACGGAGGCATCTTTTAATCTGATCTGCACAACAGATCCAAAACATTAGTTTACCTAAAAGTGAAATAATCAATTTACCCTGAAATCAAAAAATACTGTAGCCTACTTTTATTTCAGAACATACAATGTACGGTCTTCTAAGACCCCCTTGCTAGTATACAGTCTATGATAATTAGCAAATTCCTTGAGCCTTCTAAGATCTGCCTTCTTGTTGGATTTATTTATGTATCGTGTATATTTTCATGTCTAAACGGCACCGCTAGATGCCCTCCTAAATTGTCAATTTGAAATTATTAAGCTCAGTGGCTCATTTATTCAAAGTAAAAATATGGGCTCGTTCATTTTGGCCTGTTGTTCCAGGTATCCAGGGGTGTCAAACTCATTTTGATCTGGGGGCCGCATACAGCTTAATCTGATCTCAAGGGGGTCAGACCAGAATACTCATTCTAAAGGTCCACTTTTTGTCTTTGTATTAGTGCAAAGAATAAATAAATTATAAAGATATTAACATTAAATTAATTGTCCTTTCACATTTTTACTCAGTTTAACATTTAAGTGCATTACATATTAAAAAAAAATGATCAGTGATTGCACGTTTTAAAACATTTATTCAACAAAGTGTTTTGTTAAATACCCTGATGCATGCTCAATAATCCATGTAGAGAAATCTAAAAAAAGCTAAATCTGGGCTTCTGGACATACAAAAAAACAGTTCTGTTAAAACCCTTTCCTGCATGTTAAAAGTGCATCAAAATTTAGAAATGAATGAATTTTAAATCCATTTTCCACATCTAGGAAGCAACTGTGAACCCATAAATTGAGCTTCGTGCGTAGCTGTTTTATTACTGCAGATTTTTAAGAAAATAGCGTTTTTTTTTTTAATAATTCAGATTCATCTGCGGGCCGACTAAAACCCCCTGGCGGGCCGGATACGGCGGTCCGCGGGCCGGGTCTTTGACACTCCTTAGTCGATTTTTAAAATCCAATTCTCCACTTATTATAAATTGAGATTCAATTTATGTCCTCAATAGATTAAAATTAAAGGTGTATTTATTCAGGACCTGATTGTGAGGGCTACTCCCTCTCCAGCACTTTGAGATTTTTATTAATGAAAAGTGCGTTATAAATTGAATTCATTATTATCATTATCATTATTTATTTTTCTTCAAACCCCAATCTGTCCTCTTCTTTTATTCATCTGACTCCAAACAGTTATTAAAATCTGCACCTGCATCCTTTTACTTTTATTAAATGTTTCAGAACGAATAACCCAACTGGATGACTAAATTAAATCACAAATAAAGTGACTCCGACCTGTTTTTGGCTTTTCTAGAAATTATTATGCTCCTGTCTGCAGTAACTTTTTTCATCCATCAGGGGTCTCCATTATACTCAGGCTCAATGTTGCCAGCTGTACGATAATTTTGCCCTCTGTACGATCAATAATCCCGACAAAGGCCAAAAATACAATAATTTCGCCATTCTGTGAACGTGTAGTTGTGATCGGTTTCCATCAGCCCGTCGCAACTGTCCGTCGGAGTTTTTTGTGAACCCTGAAGACGTCTTGAAATTCCAGCTAATCGTGCTTTTCCAAATGTGACAGAAGACTTTCTGTAGAGCTCATTAATTACCACCAGACAATAATGCGTATTAATGTCTATGGTTCCCCCCAGTACTGACGCCACAAAGCTGTGAGTGCCTGTTAAACGCTACAGTATTCAACAATAGAGTGACTATCGAGCATACTTATTTTGTTTATGATGGGTGTACGATAATCCTACATTTCTCACCTGGCAACCCTGCTCAGGCTATACACGAAACGACTGTGTCTTTTGCGTCCCCATAGTTGCCAAGTCCGCTTATTTCAAGCGGCATTGGGCTTGTTTTCCCCTGGAGTCGCTTTCAAATTTGATCAGCCGCTTGTGGCGGGTTTTTATTTTGCTTCTCGCGGACATTAAGTCGCTTATTTGTGCTTGTTTTGAAGGAGCTGATCGCTTCTTTCGGTCTAGAGATCTGGCAACCCTGCTCCGGTCAACGCTCACAAGACGTGTACATTCACTGGAGCTATTCACAAAAGTACGTCTTCCAGATTGGTAATCCACTTTCTTTGCTTCTTATATTGGAAAATGCAAGTATGATGCGTTCGGTTCTACCTCCTCACGTCCTATACACAAATTATAAGACGACGTCTCGTGAACCACGTCGAACCTAGTGGCTCGTTAGCTTTGCTGTTAGCTGCTAAGTTCGTCTACAAAAACTAAATTTGGATTATTTAAAGTCGATATTGTTTATCTACACGACGCGCCACTGTACGCTTTGTTAGCGAATCCGATGTGAGCTGTCTACCGTTACAAAGTTATAAAATGTCCGCTGTTGGGCAGCATATGCTATGCTAACGGGAGGTTCACTGCAATTTTCCAACTTTCCCGTTTGTTTAAAGGAGAAATGTAATCAAATCTGAAAAAATCGATATAACAAGAATTTCATATAGTAAACAACACACATAAACATACTTAGTATGCTTTTTTCAAGTCAGTAGCTTAAAGAAATAGTTTTTTACATTTTTCCTGCTACATGCCGAAGTGCAGTGATTTCTGTAGTACTTTTCTGGACGCACTTTTATGACACAATTAAGACCTCCTTTGCTATCTTACAATAACACTGAAGCTATAAACCCATCATTACTGTCCTCCTGTCTGCATTTAAAATGGAAGCAGAAGACTTTTTTGAATCTGAAGGATATCACTTTAGTTTGTCAAAAACAGTTTGGTGATTTAGTGCATTAATGGGCATTTCTATCCTGGAAATACGAATAGCCGTGCGTTAGCCGCCGCATGCTAACGTTAGCATGCTAGCGCCGTATGCTAACGTTAGCATGCTAGCGCCGTATGCTAACGTGGAAGTGGGGGTGTTGAAAATGTCCTGAAACAGTTACCAATGTCTTGTTAAGCTCTGTCTTCCCCAGAACATAGTAGGATCTAAAATGATTTTTAAAGATGAAGGAGCAAGTTGAAACATGCTCAATGTCTCCTTGCTAGCAGGCTCCATAGAGAGCTGCCTGGCTAACTAACTACGGTGGCCCTACACGGCCAAAATTCTACAGCGGCCGAATGCACAGGAGCGGTAAAAATACAATATAAAATTTAAAAAAAGTTTTAAAATCGATTTTGGGGCTTTTAGAATCGATTCTGAATCGCCAGGACTAAGAATCTTGATTCTTTAAAAATAGATTTTTTTTGCTGCATCCCTAATTGCTACACACTGAAACCTTTTTGTCCACAACTATATACACACACTAATATTACTGTATGAGGATACACACTGAAACCTTTTTGTCCACAACTAGATACACACACTAATATTACTGTATGAGGATACACACTGAAACCTTTTTGTCCACAACTAGATACACACACTAATATTACTGTATGAGGATACACACTGAAACCTTTTTGTCCACAACTAGATACACACACTAATATTACTGTATGAGGATGAACTCCAGTTGCACTGCCTATGTCATATTCAGGGGACGGAGAGCAGGCAGGAGGAGGGGGGTCAAAAACACCAGATGAGAATTTCTTCACTTTGCAAAGTCTAAATTTGAGTTAGGATGACATTTTTGACTTGTGAAAATTTCTCAACAAGCTTATTTTATGCTTTTCATTAGACTACTATTAGCTTAAAAACACTTTTCATTTCTCCTTTAAGTGTTATAACCTAAAATTATTGAGATAGAATGTCATAATCCTTTTTTATCAATCCTTCCAACTGTGAAGGTTCATTCGGCCCTAATTAATTTATCTCGAACTATCCGCAAATATTTTATTTGTTTATTCAAAAAACTGTTACCAGTCCTGAGGCCTTCTAGCCTGGTTAAAACCAGACCCCCGTTCAGAGCTGAAGTTCTATTTTTTCATTTCACCCACATTCACGCTGTAGAAAATTATCTAATCCTGTTATAATGGAGAAGTGTAAACTATTTTAATGTAATGTTTATTCTGTGTTTCAGGAGATCCCGTATTATAATATTATATAAAATAAATAAACATTCCGGTGCCTCTGTCACTAGCCTTGCGAGAACTGCCACCTGCAGTAGCCTCGATAGCAGTTCTCGCGATGTTAGGGCTGGCGCGGTCAGGAACAAACCCGGAAAAACACAGAGATGGATGTAACAAGAGAGAAGGCGTCCGCGTCCCTGCCAAAAAAGTTAAGACTTCGTGTAAATATCTTGAAAAATGGGACAGCGAATTTACTTTCGGGTGGGGCACAATTACGCGTTTTTTAAGATTTGTAACTGCGACTTTAGTGTCTCTCATGGGGGAAGGAACGATGTCCGTCTGCATGAAAAATCCATCCAGCACAAACGCGGGCTAGAGGTAAGAATGTTCACAGCATTTCAATGTCAACAAAGGTAGGCATATCAGATTGTGATCACATAACTGGTTTGAAAGAGGCTGATAGGTAATTATTTTAGATTTCTTGTAAACCTGTCTTAAAATGTAAGGGGTCCTGGACTTTGGTTGGGCTAGTGCAGGGGTCTGCAACCTGCGGCTCTGGAGCCACATGCAGCTCTTTGGTCCCTCTGCAGTGGCTCTTCCAAGCTTTGATCAAAACTAACTTTAAACTGAATTTTATTTGTTCTTATAACAACAAAAAGGGCTAGTTTTAGCAGTCTTTCCTGACATTTCCTTTGCAAATGTGTGAATACTAGAACTAATAGAAGGAGTAAAACATAAGTTAACTTTATTTATTTGAAGTAGGATATTTAATTTTTCCACAATTAAAATAATTACCAGTTTGATGTCTGCTGACATTTTGTGGATGCCTTTTATGCAAATTTTGTGTCCACAGATGTTACTAAACTTTTCCAATGGATTTTACTCCTCAGATCCAGTGGTAACTGCTGATGAAAGTCACCTACCATCTGCTCTTGGAATTTCTGCTCCACCACCACCACCACCAATGGATCCTGCACAATGGCCGTCACATCTGTCTGACCAAGTAAGGGCTGACATAGTTAGATAGGGTCACATGGAGGTAGACAGAGACTGAATTCTCCAAATCCATGTCAAACAGAAGCTTTCATTACCATTATATGTTTAGAACACTTGCAAATGGTGAGAAAATTTGACGGGCTTGGTTATGTTATTCAAAGCAGAATGATGCAGTTTATTGCTTTTGTTGTAAACTGTTTTCAAAAAAGTCCACAAAGTTCATTACAGAAGGGCAGAATGATTGGACCAATATTGGTGCCATTTTGAAGTCTCATGAAACAACTGAGGAGCATGGAAAACAGCTGATAGCATGGAAAGAATTAGAACTAAGACTTCCATCCATCCATCCATCCATCCATCTTCTTCCGCTTATCCGGGGTCGGGTCGCGGGGGTAGCAGCCTAAGTAGGGAGGCCCAGACTTCCCTCTCCCCAGCCACTTGGAGCAGCTCCTCTGGGGGAATCCCAAGGCGTTCCCAGGCCAGCCGAGAAACATAGTCCCTCCAGCGTATCCTGGGTCTTCCTCTGGGTCTCCTCCCGGTGGGACATGCCCGGAACACCTCACCAGGGAGGCGTCCAGGAGGCATCCTAACCAGATGCCCGAGCCACCTCAACTGGCTCCTCTCGATGTGGAGAAGCAGCGGCTCTACTCCGAGTCCCTCCCGGATGACTGAGCTTCTCACCCTATCTCTAAGGGAGAGTCCAGCCACCCTGCGGAGAAAACTCATTTCAGCCGCTTGTATCCGAGATCTTGTTCTTTCGGTCATAACCCAAAGCTCATGACCATAGATGAGGGTGGGAACGTAGATCGATCGGTAAATTGAGAGCTTTGCCTTTTGACTCAGCTCTCTCTTCACCACGACAGACCGGTACAGCGCCCGCTTCACTGCGGACGCTGCACCTATCCGCCTATCGATCTCACGCTCCAGTTTTCCCTCATTCGTGAACAAGATCCCGAGATACTTAAACTCCTCCACTTGGGTAAGGACCTCCTCCCCGACCCGGAGAGGGCACGCTACCCTTTTCCGGCTCAAGACCATGGCCTCGGACTTGGAGGAACTGATCCTAGAACTAAGACTTAAAACAAAAAAAAAAACAATTGATCAAACAGAGATGGCTCTCTTGCTAGCAGAGCAAAATCGATGGCGAGAAGTGCTTTATCGTTTGATCAGCATCATTCGTTCGCTAGCAGAAAGGAACCTTCCACTTAGAGGATCAGTAGATGCTCTCAACAGTCCACACAGTCTACCTGCAAATGAAAAAACACAATTTGTACCATCAGATGCTCACACAATCATATATTTTTAGTGAGTGTGCTTAGCAGTAAACTATGATACACCATGGTCTTAGAATAAAAGTGTTGTGCAAAAGGTTTATAATTACATACAGCATTTGGTTTTGTGTATCTTTCAATGTCTACAAAGGCAAAGCAAAGTAGGGCCCCCAAAACATATCCTGCTTAGGGCCCCCAAACGTCCAGGTCCGGCCCTGCCCAGAGTAATGAGACCTGCCTCAAATTCAGGAAATCAATTCCATAGTTTGTAGCCAGCAGCTCCAACGTGCAGACTTGGTGAGTAGCATTTTAGCTAACAGTTAGCCAACTGTTCATCGTAACTGTTCATCGTAACATGTCCGCTGTGTGGATGTATTTTCACCAGTGATGGCATAGTTACATTGAAAAAGTAACTTAGTTAAGTTACTTATTAGTCCTTGGGAAAAGTAACTTGGTTAAACATAAATACTTGTTTTTATAAAACATAAAATTGTCTGAGTTCATTAAACATAAATACTTTTGATAAAAAAATATAAGGTAGTATTTCTTGATTTCAATATCATAAATGAAGGTTGAATGAATAAAGAAATACTTGCTTTATATAAAAAAGTGTCTTTCTTTACTTCACTAAACAAATAATATTTTTACAACAAAGACTTATAAAATGTTTATTTTGAAAATGTGTCAAGTGAACAATACGTTTGTATAGGCCAGCTGTCACTCTTTCAGGGATGAAGATGTTCACATCCTTGATAGAGAGGAACAATGGTTTGAGAGAGGAGTAAAGGAGGCCATCTTTGTGAAAAGAAACCATCCATCATTAAACAGAGGTGGAGGCCTCCGGGTTCAACTGTCCCCCTCTTACAATGCTGTTATTGCTAGTGTCACTCAGCCCTCTGTGAATAGCAAACAATCAGGGTGCTAATGATCCATTGTTAGGCTGATGGTCCTCCTTGATCATGTGAGCAGCTGGTTTTGGCTGTCATCAACAAACTGGTTGATCCACTGTGAGAGGGTGCTATTTATAAGACTGAGTTGAATACAGCTCCTCAGACTGAGAAGTCTTTCTGATGAAATATGAAACGTTTCTACAATTTTTTTGTTGTTGTTTGTTTTGTTTTTTGAATGTCCAGAGGACCAGACTTAGCTTTTTTAGATTTTTCTACCTGGATTATTGAGCAGCATCAGGGTCTTCATCACATACTTCTTAGCTGCAGGTGGATGTCCTTAGTTTTTTCATAAAGTGCTGAAGTGTTGACGCTCAGTAAAGCCTGCACATCAGACGATGCAGAGATTTAAAAACTCCTACAGTTTGTGTTATTGATCTGGACTGATTACCTGATAAAAGTTGCAGCTGCTGTTAGCGCCTTAGCGGTGTTTGCAAGCTGCTTTTATTTGTTCACGTTCGGATGATGTCGTTAAATCCGTTCAAGTAGACGTGTTGCTGCTGCAGATCCAGTCTTGTGAAACAAAGTCCATGCACAGCTTTGAATTTGCGCTCCTCTTTTAACAAGAAAGCTGAAACTCAGGTCGCATAGAGCAGACGTCACGTCACGGTCTTTTTTTTAATCACTCGTCCTCCTCAGCTCAGCTCCAGGACGCGCTGCTGGTGTCAGGTTTCACACTCACAGCAGGTGACGGAATGTCCGCATAGACTCGTCTTTTTTTTTTTAAATCACTCCCCGAGACGCATTGAGGAAATAAAATAAATACAGTACTACAGAAAATGACAAAAAGTAACGCACAATAATTTGATGAAAGTAACTTTAATCTGATTACTGGATTTTTAAATAGCAACGCGTTAGATTACTCGTTAATGAAAAAAGTGGTCCGACAAGAGTAACGCGTTACTGACATCACTGATTTTCACTAAACACCATAAGACAGCAACGTGCAATGTCTGCAGAGTCATAGCGCCACTTTAAACCGCGCTCAAGTTAGTTCAGCGGGATGACACTCTCGCTGAAACAGCAGCAGGACCCAGACGCGTGTCCCGGTCTCGGATCATTCAGCCTGTCCCTCATTCGAGCTCCATGTCTTCAGCTGTGTTTTTTTTCTTGTTCAACCGCGTCTACTCCAAACTGATAATCTCGTAGGAGGGACAATACTCCCAGACTGAACAATAAAAACACACAGCTGAAGCTCGAGCTCAACAGAGAAGTTGCTGAACTTCATCAGAATTAATGACCAACAGCTATCAGCTGTAGAAAATGAAGGATTTCACAGCTTCATACTTGCAGCCAACAATCATAAAAAAGTACAGTATATTAATAAAAAGTCACAAGACAGCTGTATGCCTAATCATTCAACCTTTATTTAGGCAGGTAGCTCGTGCAGTCACTTCAGCTTGCACAAGTGGCTTCATTATTCATCAGCAGTCAGAGCAGAGATAAACTTTCAGCTACATTTGCACCCCTCCTCAAAAATGGCTAAACGTAAGGTGGACACAGAGAACAGGGGTTTCAAGCCAGGTGTTTCAAGCCAGGTGGGAGGCTGACTACAGTACATGTTCACGGAGGTAATCAATCCTGAGGATTTCCTCAGCTCAAAGCCTAACCCCAAACATTGATGAACTTGTACAAAAGATGAGGCACCTCCAAGTATCTCAGCCTCAGATAAGTGAGCATCACAGAGCTGTAACAAATTTTCAGTTTTTAATTCAGTTAAATTTTTACATTTGTTTCTACAAGACGTGATTTTTCTTTGAAGGAAGTATTGTTTTGGCTGTGTGCCATAGATTTTTGTATTTTATTTTATTGTATTTTATTTATTCATATTAGGCATGTAACGGTTGTAATGGGTGTACCGAACCGTTTCGGTACACCACGTTCGGTTCGGTTCATCTGCGTACCGTTTCGGTTATTTTTTTCACTCATTAAACATTCTTAACAGGGGAATATATGCACCGCGGAACAAAATTTCCTGGGCGCGTTTCAGCACGGAGCTATTTTCGCGTGGCACGCGCAGCATTTAGCCATTAGCATCTCGTGCGGTCTCCTGTTTTTGAACGTGATAGCTTTCTAAAAGATGAGCGCACGCGCAGCTTGTGTTTCATGAAGACTCGCAGCAGCTGCTTGAGTGACGCAGCAGCAACACGTCACGTGAACGCGCTGGAAACTGTCATCCGAACGTGAACGAAGAGCTGTATTAAAACTACTTCATCCGAACGTGAACAGCAGCTGTATTAAAACTACTTCATCCGAACGTGAACAGCAGCTGTATTAAAACTACTTCATCCGAACGTGAACAGCAGCTGCATTAAAACTCCTTCATCAGGTAATCACAGCGGTCCAGAGCAATAACACAAGCTGTATGAGTTTTTAAATCTCTGAATCTGTCTGAACGTTGTTATATGCGCAGGGTTTAAAGTTACTGAGCGTCGCTATGAGACATTCATCACGTCAACACTTCAAAAAGTTCAGCTCTTTATGAAAAAACTAACTGATGTTGTCAACAACAAGCCCTGGACCAGATTAAAGCCCTGCCATGATGATGAAGAGTGAGAGATTCAATTGTTCAAGAGGTATTGTTTTATTATTATCTAAATAATCTTTTTTTTAAATCATAATCTTATTAACTTGTTTTTTTTAAATCTCTTTTGTTTTTTATTTCCAGTCTGTGACAGAGGTAAATCCACCTGCAGCTAAGTGATGACTGAACTGAACTCTGAACTGTTCCCACAGTCCCACCTGTCCCACCAAGAAGAAGTTGTGAGTACAGTAATGAGGACAAATACAGCCACACTGCTGCTACTGAACAAAAACTTGATTAGTTAGATTGTAAACAGTCTGTTGCTGCTTATTGTTCTGGTTCTGACTGTTATTGCATTTATTAAGATTTTTATTATTGTTCATATAGTTTATTTATTGTAGAGTGCTGTTTATTTAAAATATCATCCAAATGGGTCACTTTTATTTATTACTACAATACAATACAAACATATTTTTGGCACATTTTCAAAATAAACATTTTGTAAGTCTTTATTTTGTAAAAAAAAAAAAAAAAATTTGTACCGAAAATAAACCGAACCGAGCTCTCCTTGTAGTTGAACCGAACCGAAATGTGATTTTAGCGTACCGTTACACCCCTAATTTATATTTATTTTTCAGTTGAATGGACTCGGGGACAGAGCCATGAGAAAGAATACAACTGATTTGATTAATTTTCTTATTTTCCTAGTTGAAAGTGGTGATCAGAAGGATCATAGAGCTGCACAATAATGCATTTTCAGTTTATAATGCATGCACTTTTATTTATGCATTTATCTTGATATTAAGAAACATATATATATATATTTTTAAACAATTAAATTTTTTGCTGTTTGCCTGTTAAAAAATGTTTTCACTTGAAATTACTGACAGATCCATAAGAAAATATTGTTTTATTAATTTAATCTTTAAATAATAGACAGTCTGTTAGGTCTTGGTTCAATAGGCTATGTGAAATCATTTCAATATGAACATTGAACCAGTCTGGCCCTTGGCTTGTGGCAAAAAAATATTTGGCCCTTGGTGTATTTGACTCTGACACCCCTGTTACAGCAAAAAGACACTACTTGCGGTCCGCTCCGCAGGTCGCAGCTGAGCGTCTCAAACTCCAATTTCCACTACCTCCGCTCAGCTCAGGTCCGCCTGCATGCGCCGCTCCTAGACGCATGCGCGGGATTTGCGAGATCGCGCGATAAATCAAGTGATAAATAAGTAAGTCAGAACAAAACAATTCATTCGGTGGAAGAAGGAGAACAACAGTAGAGACTGCTGCCTTGATCTTCTCTCGTAAATGAGCGACAGGACATGGTTTGAGCAACAGGAAGTGAGGTATTACATTTCAGAATAAAATACTTTATTTATTTATTTCTTGTATTGCGTTTGTAGGCGTAGTCATAAATGATAGTTTGAAAGCATTTTTGTACAAATAAATCCGTATAGAGCTAGGATTAAGTCCGCCCGTGGTGATTTTATTTTGTAAATACGGAAGTTGTGCTCGTTCCTTTTCCTGTTGGTGCCTCCGCACAGCTCCGGCGTCCGGCAGAAATAGAAAAATTTCTAATTTTGACGGACTGCCGTCCGCTCTCCGCAGCCGCCGTGCGGAGCCAGTGTAAACTCTGTCATTGATTATAATGGGTGCGTATTTGCTGCGGAGGTCGGACCGGAGCGGGGCGGAGCCGCAACGCAAGTAGTGTATTTTTGGCGTTAGAGTGTTGTATGAATGCATAAATGAGGCACAGATTGTGTTGTAAAGAGCTTTGAGTGTCTTGATAAGATAGAAAGGTGCCAAATAAGTACAGTCCGGTGCCAAATAAGTACAGTCCGTTTACCATTTAATCTTATTTCCTTGTTAAAATAATTACAATCATGCTTAAGGCCAAAACTACCAACAGCTACTGTAATGCTTACATTATCAGCCCAGGACACCCCCACCCACCCGACGGGCTTGGACCCCCACTCAGTCTCTGGTCCAGAAGGTATAGCTGTCATTTTACTTTTCAGTAACTTACAGTTGGACAATTTAATAATAATAATTAATTCAATTTATAACGCACTTTTCATTACTGAAAATCTCAAAGTGCTACACATATATTGAATGCTACACACATTCATAAACCGGTGGCGGCAGACTACCATGCAAGGTGCTTTCCAGTCCTACCGGGAGCAACTCAGGGTTAAGTGTCTTGCCCAAGGACACAACGACACATGGTGCGGGTCCCGGGAGTCGAACCGCCAACTTTCCGATCGGGAGACGACTGCCATTACCACTACACCTCGGCCGCCCGTTCATTCATTTGCTTTACTTATTTGTCTGTAGATGGCCCGACTGCTGGAGGGCGTGTTATCAGACGACATATGTTCATGACAAATCCAGGCTAATTTATTTGCAATAACCCAATCCAGTTGTGTTTGTAGTTTATCTAAACATCTTTTAAATTTTTTCTTAGACGTCGGGTGCCATGGTCTGCCAGGTGGAGCCCCGTGCATTGACCTCTCCTTTGTCATGTATGTAGGTTACATTTTTTGTTAAATATGTTAAATTATCCAAGTAATGAAACGTTTATCCTGATGTGTGTGTGTCTCTCTAAAACAGGCCATGGGACGGGGCGTCGCCATCAGGTGTTGGTGTGGCCGGCCTCCTCTGTGACTAAACATAGTCGTAAGTTGGTTCTGCCAGCCGAGGCTCCGGAGAAGAAGGTATTTTTTGGCATATTGTACAAATCTTTGGTGTTGAATGAAAAATCCATCAACAAACATTAATGTTCTGTATTTTTCAGTTTGCTCTTTTGGTTGGTGATTCCCATTTGCGTGCTATCGTAGATGGGTTTGTCACTATGCCAGAGAGTGAGTTCTCCTTAGGGGTGCTGGCATCCACCGGGACCTCTACGGACGAGTTGCGGCTTGAGGCGCTGAAAACAGTTCTGCCTCGGACCCCCGATGTAGTCTGTGTTTTGGCACCCAGCAAAAACTTGACCGCCAGCGGGACCTTCGTGGAGGCGGGAGAGGACTTCAACGGTTTGTTGGATGCCGTCGGCAAGCTCTCTGCTAATGTAAGTTAAATATCCACTGCATTTATTCATAATCAGATGTATCTGAAAACATGGCATATTTGTTTAATTTATTTTGATTGAAATTTACAGGTGGTTGTTGTGGACTTTCCACCACGTCTCCGCGTGGAGGAAGAGCTGCAACAGTGGCTGCGGCGAGAGTACAACCGTGTGGCTGCTTGGAGAAGTAAGTGATGTGCATAATTTGTGCTAAAAGTAAATGTTCTTTTTATGGTACTAAGTAGAATTTATATGAACTTTTTTAAGTTATTAAATACATTTTGTACTGTGTAGCTATCCATCCATCCATTATCTTTTACCCGCTTCTTCCATTTTGGGTCACGGGGTCGCCAGTGCCCATGTCCAGCAATCACAATGCGAGGGACGGGGTACACACTGGACAGGTTGCAAGTCCATCATAGGGACACATAGAGACAAACGAGACAAATAAACATTCATTCACTCTCTCACTCACACGTAGGGATAATTTAGAGTTGCCAATCAGCCTATCATGCATGTTTTTGGTCTGTGGGAGGAAACCAGAGTACCCGGAGACAACCCACACATGCACGGAGAGAACATGCAAACTCCAGGGCTTAAAGATCTCCGGCACCCAGCCGGATTTCCGGCTTTTGACCAAACTGTAAAAAAAAAAAAAACTGCTCGCGCGGCTTCACAGGAGTAGGAGTCCGTTCATGTGTGCGCGCGTGTGTTTTTGAAGCGTGCAGCTCTTGTTTGGCTGCACTGCGTGTGCAGCGAATCAAAGCCCCCCCTCCCCCGCACACACACAGCCAATGTTCCCTCGCTGCCCGGACATTCTCTGCGCACAATAAAATCTTTGCGCGCATCCAAATTAACTCGACAGCCTGCCGGTCGCCTCAACTTAAAATGATCGATGGACAGCGATTACATCCAATCACATTGAAGCTCACGTTGTTTTGACCAATCAAAATCCGGAAGGCGGGTCTTACAAGCAAGCAAGTTTGTCTGCAGCTTCAGTCAGATCATGCAGAAGTCACGGAGTTTGTCACACCGGGCAGGTACGTGGGTCAATTAGTGTTAAAACTACAGATTTTAAATCTCGTTGTTAGGTCAAGTAAAATCAGAGGTATGATAAATAATCCACACCACGTCTTTTATCTGAATAAAGTCAAATATCAACCGCGAGAAGCTGCACACTCGCACACACATGCACATACACACCGCTGAACACAAACTGTAAACAATCCCCGTCCTTTCTGAAGGAGGAAGTTATTTGTCAAGCACCAAATCTGTAGGAAAAATAAGAAAAAGATGCAGAAGCTGAACGGAGGTCAGTGCACGATAAAGTCACGTGATAAAGTCAGTGAGAGCGGGGTGATGAAGAGGAAGATCGTTAGAAGAGGAAGAGCAGAACCAGGCCAGGTGTGCAGAGGAGCAGGTCCAGAACCAAGCATCAGTTCCTGAGCTCTGCAGATGTTGACCCAGGGACCAAGGAGGAAAATACACTTTTTAAAAACTTACAGTAAAATAAATATTTTGTCAATAAAAAAATAATACAGTAATGTGGAGATTTTAAACAAAAACCCTACAAGCATTAAAATAAAAATCATCTAAATTAGATACTGTATATTTATTAAAAGTGTAATACTGTCCTGAGTTTTTGCATAGTAGTTTTTGCATAGTATTAGTATGAAAGTATGAAAAGTTACACCAACACTAAAACACTAAACATTTAATAAACATAAGCATAAAATGAAATAATAAAAATTATTCATTCAGCTGGGAGTTGCAAAATCACTTATATTGAAAGCAAACTCATGGAAGTTGCTGCTGTAATCTGATTGTTTTAATAAGCCATGTAACTTTCTATGATCCCAGATTTATAACAGGTGTGTGGATAGTGCGCACATCCTGTTGCTCATAGTGGTCCTCAGTGTGCTCAGAGAGCTTGTGTGTATGCTCAGACACATGAAAAATTAGAGGGAACATTGCACACAGCTGAACATAAACAATCCCCCTCCCCCCTCCTTTCTGACGGAGGCTTTCTAAACTAATTATTGAATCAAGTTACTTACTGGTATGTAGGTAAACATAGATGTTTAACCCTTTAAAATACACCAGAATACAGGAAATGGCATCTACTTTATTCCAAATTTTCTGGGGGAGGACCCCCAGACCCCCCCATGCTTCTGATGCCATACTGGTAAGACATTTTCCATCAGAGTTTTAACAGTCTGTGCTCACAAACATTTTCACTGCACAGAAACATCTGTGTGTTAATGCTGGAGATGACTCCAGCTTGCTGGGAGTCCTAACACCAGCTCTGTGGAACTTCCCTTTAGATTGTGATACAGTATTGAGTATTCTAAATTTATTGCAGATGAATTCACTGAACTGTGTCTGTTCAATGTGGCGTTGAGTCTTTTTTTGAGTTGTTTTTGCTGCAGGGCAGTTCTCTGGGGCACATATTTTTACATTAAGTTCAGATACATTGAAACCTCATGTAAGTCATTGTTACTTGAAGCTGAATTGTTTAAAAACAGTTAATTGCACTTTTCAGAGAGCATTTTTAATAAACGTTGGCAAAATGTTACGATTTTATTTTATCAACAACACAAAAAAGTTTCAGGCTCAGGATTTTTTTTCACTTTAAGCCCTGAAACTCCGTCTTGTCAGGAGTATCTACTTTATCAATAAATTACTGGTGTCAGCCTGGCTGGCATTAAGAGTGACAGTTTGTTCTTTTTCTGTCTAGATGTTCGGTACCTGCCGGTCACTGACCACTTCCCGCTGAGCAACATGGACTTGTGGAGCAAGGATGGTGTATGTTAAATTATTAGATTTTTTTTTTTCATTATAAAAATGTTGTTTAGGCTTGCTGTATGTAATAAAATGTGTTTTGTAACTGTGTTGTAAGTTCACCTGAGCGACCATCCTGGGATGGAGGTCCTTGCTCAGTTGCTGCAGGCTGCGTTCTGCTCGCAACTCGAGTTAAGTGCACTGAAATCTCCAGCTCCTGTGGTGACGGCTCCTCCCCCCTTGAGATGGCTTCCCCCCCTGCAGTGAGACATTCCCCCCCGGCGGTGAGACGTTCCCCCACTAGGCTGGTTGTGGTCGGTGAGGTGGCTGCTCTGCGTCGTTCGGACCCCTTCGACTGGACTGTTGTTCGTGGTGGCCAGAAGGTACTGGATACATGATCCGTTGATTTCAGGATATTTTTGCATTTTCAAAGGAATTTGTTGCCACTGAAAATTATTTCTAAACCATTACAGACGTCGCGTGGGATCCAGGGTGGTGATAGCTGTCCACACGCCACTGGGAGGATGGTTGACCAACAGGTATGCTTTTCTTCGTCTCAGAGGAAAACATTGTGCATGTCCTCAACGTATGGATTCATCCATTTTAAGCACGTTTTGTTTTTTTATTTTACAAGGAGACCTGCTGGACTCTTCCATCTCCCCGAATCCTGCTGATCCATCAGCAGGTGACGTAGCAATCCTTTTGAAGAACATCAATTTTGAATTCTTCTTATGTCTGGAAATGACTTGTCCCATCTTCCAAGTAACTGCAGTTGCTTCAGATGCTTTACAGCAGAAAGACATGGACCTGGCTGCAGCCTACAAAATTGTTGAAGGGGTTCTACAGACACTGGAGCGTTGCAGATCAGAAGAAGAATTTGAGGAAATGTATAGGAAAGCCACAGAAAAGGCTGCATCTATGGGGCTCGACCCCCCTGAAGAAGTCAGTGGACACAGAAGGAAGAGGAAAGTGCCAGCAAGGTTTACTGCGATTGGTACAGACGCTTCTGATGAGCATGTTTTCTGTACCTTGAAGGAGTCCTACCGTGCACAGGTATATTATGTTTTTGTAGCTTCTATTACGCAAGAGCTTCAGAAACGGTTTAAGGGAGGAGATAATGCTACCTGGGAAATATTAAATGCCCTCCACAGCCTTACTGTCCCAGAAAACTGGACCAACACAACAGTTCCTCCAAAAGCACTACAGGCTCTAAAGATGCTCTGCCAGTTTTATGAAATTGATGACCAAGAAAAATTGCAGACAGAGCTGAAGGTTTTTCACAATTCATATTTGGACTTTTCATCTTTCAATGTGTCATCAATGCTGTCTGTCATCAAAGAAAACAATGCTGATCTGGTTTTTCCCAACATGACTGGACTATTGAAAACATATGCCACCTTACCAGTGTCTACACTAGCGACTGTTGAGTGTTCCTTCTCAAAACTGAAGCTAGTGAAAACAAAACTACTTTTTAAAAATTTATAATTTTTTTTATACAGGCTTCAGCGTTGGAACCCCGCATCAGTGGTCCACCTGTCCTGTCAGTAAGTGCTATGCATTCCCAGGCTGACAACAAGTATGATGCATTTTCCCGCAATCACCAGTGCACATGCACGTTCACATTTTTAGCTTACCACAATGAGGGGTTGCAGTTTGACCCAGTGTTGCTTGACAGAGTGATTGAAAAAGGAGATGAACTGTATGTCGGCATTAAACAGCAGCTCATAATAGATGGAACATTTCATGGCAATCACTTGACAATTGAAGAGATGCCCGAGCATGTAATGACGGAGAGCAACATGTACACAGTACATACAACAGGGTTAAGCTTAGGTCATGTCTTTGCGGGAGCCCTCAAGAATCTCAACAAGTGGGTTTGCCTCTTGCTTTACAACTAGTGTCTGTCAGAAAATGTCACCCATGCTTTTATTTTGGTGACTCCAGAGTGCATTGCAGTTTTCAGGGACAGAAACGGTAGGTTTGGAGTTTTTGATTCCCACTCAAGAAATACAGCAGGCCTGCCCCACCCTAATGGAACTGCAGTAATGATGACTTTCAGCAACTTATCCGACATGGTCAACCACCTGCACCAGCTCTTTCAAAACTGCGGCCCCGATGCCACCTATGAGTTTGTGCCTGTATCTTTCATCAGGGACAGCACTGACTCTTCTCAGGACGTGGCCTTTCAGAACATTTCACCTGTACCCACACAAGTAATTTGAACTGCTAGGAAACCAGAGAGCACCTCTGAGGAACAGGAAATGCCTCCTTGTCTTACTAACGTATTAGAAAAAACGGTTTCAACAATTCCAAATGTGTCAAAACTGTCAAAAGCCATGAGGAAAAAAATTAAAGACAGGGTCAAAGCGCAGCAGGGACAGAATGTAGTAAAAAATTAAAACAAAGTTTATCTGAAAAAGAAAGATATGTAAAATCTCCAACATTTAGGACCAAAAAACTACAAGCCATTAAAAAAACATACATTCTTAAAGAGGCACAGAAGAAGGATCAGACCACCCAAAGATACAAGATGGATGCACTTTTCCGCACGAGGAAAAAACAGTATGTACAGTTCAGATACAACTTTCTCCCCAGCTACAGAGCCAGACATAAAGCCTACATGGCTGAGCATTTAAGGAAACTATTCAAAGATGATCCTGACTTCAGAAGCAAACACAAGAAAACAATGAGTACGTATATGAAGGAAAAGTATCACAAACAGCCTGACTATCGGGCCCATCATATAAAGAAATGTGCTGACAACAAGAAAATCAAGCTATCTAAAGAAGCACTTCCTAATCTGAAACTGCAGCATGCTTGGCGAATCAGAAGGAAGTACAGAAGAAATGTAGGCTTTCACAAGAAAACTCCACGGCCTCTGATGAGCGAACAGATGAAAGCTGCAATACAAACATTTTATAAGAACATTCAAAATGGACCCACGTATGTTTGCACCGTGTGTCACAGAACTCTTTTCCCCAATCAAGTGAAGTACTGTAACAGAGGTAAATATAACAAGAGTTGTGCTTGATTGCCTAACGGGTACATATGTTCACATCTGTGGATCTGAATGCCTAGCCCCATGTTCTGTACCCAATGAGAGGACGCAGGAATGGATCTGCCACACATGCGACAACCATCTAACCAGAGGAAGGATGCCGCCATCTCCACAAGCACATTTTTCTTTAATGATAATGTCACAATTTATGCTGGAGTCTTTGACAAAAGATCTATAATTTGAACTAAATTAAACAACATCACTCTCTCAGAAAAAAAGACTAAGTGTTTTCTGGAATTGTCATAAAAAATAAAAATATAAACTTTTGAAAATTTAAGCTGTAATGGATATTTTAAAACGATGAATTAGACAGAAATAGACCCAGTTAAACCATCATGATGGAAGAGTTAGACTTTTGGTATTTATTGATCAGTAATGAACTGAATACTTAACTGATTATTGATTACTTAACTGTCTGTACATTTTATGAAAGCATTTTTAGACGCTGCAGGGACATTTATCAACTGGAGTAACACCAACAATTATATAAACAGTTTTAAAGCTATTTATGTTGTTCTCTGCAAGCTAGCCCTCCCAGCAGTTCAACTCTGCTTGTTTACTTTAGATCTGGAATGAACATTTCTGTAGAATATATAATTGTTCTATTTTCAATTTAATATGAAAACCGAGTACCTGGATCTATAACAGAGTTGATTGTGCTTGTAGTCAGACAACTATTGTAATGAATTGATTAAAATGTTAAATGAAACTATTTCTAGTTAAAATCATAACAGATGACAACATAAGTGTTAATTGTGCAAAAATTAATTACCATACAATTTATTATAAAATATGTAAATACAATTTATTGTAAAATATGTAAATCAAGCTTTAATAAATTACTTTTTATTTATACTATTAATTAATTACATCTGCACCAATAAACTGTGTCAGATCAAATTTGGACAAAGTTGAAATGTGCCCAAGTTCAAATGAGGGTCCATCCTTCGTCGTCATTCACAGCAGCTCCCTTTGAAGTCAACCACCACGTCCGCTGACCACCCAGAAAACAGTTCAGAGAACTCAAACAATCATTATCATAGCTGTAAGTAGTGCATTAACAGAATACCCGAGTTTTCGAGAGATCGAGTGCTTTGACTTCTATCGAGGCTTTTTTGTCCACCTCGAGTACCCGTAGTGACGTCATCACATCACATTTCACAGCGCGCGAGGTAGCTTTTAGCTTTTAGTAGACGCCACAAAATGGATTCCTTTGTGCGCACGGATGTAAATGGAGCAGGCAGTCTTGTCAAAAAGGTAAAACAGTTTTTAATTTATAAAATGCGCTATTTCCTGTTGATTTTCTGTTCTCTGACCACCGTAGATTGTGACTGGCAGCAGGTGGCGGTGTTGCATTGCAGGCCACATATATAACACGGCAGCTTCCTCTCTCGTTTCACAAACAAAAGCAACATATTAATCTCTCTAGACCTATTAAAAAAACCTATAAACACATTAATCTCTAAAAGTAAACCTAAATTGCACAGCACTTCAGGCTGTGGTGCGGTGTTGCCCCATTTGTTTTTCAGTTTCGGTTTCAGCGCCGCACGGTATACTTTCACTTTTAAAATTAATAATAATAACTAATACTTTTGTTTTTCCTG
>JBBPBX010040711.1:13518-26736 GCA_038048925.1 Garcialebias charrua
CATTGCTGTTCATTGTTCTTTAGTTTTAGCAGGTCGCTTTCGTAAATGAGCCCATGAGGTTCAAAAGATTTACCTGACTAAATAAAGGTTGAATGAAAAAGAAATAGCTGAAAGGAAGACTTTAATCGTTGAATGAGAATGACCCTTCTCCAAGAGATCCTGAAGGAAGGTCAGGATTTGGACCAGGTTGCATGCATAAGAAATAATATTTCTTTCTGAACACCAGGCCTCGAAGATACGCCATTTTTGAGCGTATAAAGATTGTGTTGACCCTGCACGAGCATTCTGTATGGTTAATACCACGTTTTTCGGCAGGCCTGCCGCCATCAGCCTGTTTCTTTCAGCCGACAAGCGGAGACTTTTGGCAGTTTTTGGCCTGGGTAGCCGCAGCGCCTCCTCTGGTGAACCAGAGGCCAACAGCCCCTAGTTGTCCACCAGGTTTGGGAGGAGGCAGCTTGTCCCTGAGTTGTCCTGCTCAGGGATAATTAAGGACGGGTACAACCTGTCATCTCCATTAGACAGTTTTGGAGGAGAATTATTCTTATCTTCCTCCAAATTATGGGGCTGCAGGCCACGTAGGCGAGCAGACCTCCTTACTCCAGTCCTTTTAGTGGAGTGGCCTAGACCTTTGGCCCTTGGCTTCAATGAAGCTCTGGTGCCAGGCACACTGACCGGATCCCAAATTAATTTTAAAGACAGCTTTGGATCAGCACGTAGAGGCAGGTCACGTGCTGCCTGACTGCTGCATGGATTTTGCGTGTCTCTCGTTAATAACAAAGGAGCATCCGCCACACAAAAGCGTGGGGGGGTTCCTTTCAGTCTTGGTGATAAAGAGTGCAGTTCCCTTCGAGCAACAGGAAGAGGAATCTGATTACGCTCAGACTTGTTTTTGTCTACAGCCAGCTGAACACAGCTTCCGTGAAGGTGTGAAGCTTTAAGCTGTGTGAGGGCGCCTGAAGCAGCCCCCCCGTCGAGAGACGTTGTCGACTCGGCTCCTTGAGCTACGGCCACGTCACGTGCCCGTCTGTTTGGTGTATTGGCTGTCTCGCCTTTGGGGCGAGAGCCTAAACACGTGACCCTCCTCACCTGCCTCTGTAAGGGGCAAGGAGGGTGTTTACAGACGCCACTGTGTCTGCTCACTGCAGATGAAACAGAAGCAGTCTGCCGGGGCTTATTAAATATTCTAACACCCCGTGGGCCGTGAGGGAAGGGGGGAGAAAAAACCCTCCCTTTATGACGGCATGCAGGTGAGAGGGACCTGCTTTGTTGGGAGAAGTTGTGTTGATTGTTGTGTTTTTTTGTTTTTTTGAGTCAGTAAAACAGAGAATTGCTGTTTCATGATTTTATTTGTGCTTACGTGACATGACGTATATGATTTTAAGTCACTCACAGCAGAGAGGGCATGATTGGTGCAAGCTGAAAATAAACCAGCTTTTTGTACTGTGTTACAAATAAAGCCTGGGTTTAGGCGGATCATTCCCGTTACCGCGTGGGCGGGTGACTGTGTAACATAGAAACGTGAGCTTGGTTCATCAGGCCCGTTTCTGTCTGTCGTCGCGATTTGCCGAAGAGGCCCTGTGTTTGGACATTTGGCGAGGAACAAACCTGTTCTTGCTCCAGGCGTTCTCGGTACGAGGAGGGCCCGACGGGTCTCTGCCTAGGTTCCTCCTCGTAAGCTAGCCGCTTTTGTGGTGGGGCACACGTCGTCGAGTGGTGCCTGGACTGGGCAGGTCTTCCCCCCGCATTTTCTCTTGGGGGGGTGAAGCTTCTGCGGGGGATGCCCACCCGGAGAGCCTCTGCCTGTTTGCATCTTTGGTCCAGTTTCGTTTGAATCCGTTCCAAAGCCTTTCCAAACAGCCCTTCCGGCTGTATCGAGTGATGGAGAACAGGCACCTTTTGTCCCTCTGGTAAGTCTGTCAGTGTCATCCAGAGATGGCGGGTCGCAATGACCACTTCCACCATCCCTCTGCCCTGAGCAACTGCAGCAGTCCCTATCATTCGAAGCACGAAGTCAGTTGTTCTGCGTGCTTCCTCCAGCAATTCGGCAGCCGCCTGCTTGTCCGTAGTCCGTCAGTGTCATCCAGAGATAGCGGGTCACAATGACCACTTCCGCCATCCCTCTGCCCTGAGCAACTGCAGCAGTCCCTATCATTCGAAGCACGAAGTCAGTTGTTCTGCGTGCTTCCTCCAGCAATTCGGCAGCCGCCTGCTTGTCCATTGCCACTTGAAGCTGCTGCAGCTTTTCTGCCAGGTAGGCTTGCATTAGCGCGGACGCGTTCATGGCGCGCGCCGCGAGTCCCTGAAGCATTTCTCGAGGAGAGAAGCCGAGGCCCAGTAGGCCCTGCTGGGGAGAGTTGTTTTTTTTTTCCTGAAGAATTTGGGGCCAGGTGAGACGCCAGAGTGTCTTCGATTTGAGGCACGTTAGCTAAACCCACCTCGTCCATCCCATCCACGTCAAGAATTTGTGAGAGGGGTAGAAGCATAGGGGCTCGTGGGTGAGTCCAGGTGCGTGTCAGTTCCGTGAGGAAGTCTGGGAACACAGGCATCCTCTGCCTCGTGGCAGCCTGCTGCTTTGAATAAAAGTAATTTCCCGCTAGCCTCGTAACCTGTTGGCGAGGAGGGGGTTCGGGCCAGGGCACCTGTAGTGCGTCCGTTGCTCTGTGGCACAGTTCAAACAGAGCAGGGATGGAAGAGTCCATGTCCGGGAGCGCGGGTAGGAGGGTCTGGGTGAGTGCGTCACCCTGATCCTCCACCTCTATCTCCGCCTCCTCCATTGAAAATTCACCCGAGGCCGAGATGGATAACTCGTCGTCGTTCATCATACCCCGGGTGTCGAATTCGACAGTCAGGTCCTCCATGTTGGCTAGCGTGTCGGGGGTGTCACCCCATTCGACCCGCGTGCTGTCGTGTAGAGCCATACTCTCCAACTCCGGTGTGGGGGTGAGAGGCTCCGTGGTGTCTGCGTCGGCAGACGTGGCCGAGGTCCCCATGGCTTTGGCGACAAGGTCGACCCGATGCTACAGCATCGCATCCATCATGATGCTGCAGTGTGAGCAAAATTCAGGTGCGTCCAACGCAGTTTTTGCATGAAGCATTCCCAGGCAGACTGGACAGGCCTCGTGGATGTCCGTTGCTGCGAGGTAAAAACCACAGCCACTTGGGCAGGCGCGCGAGGTGGGGCTCGCCGCCGCGGTGGTCTTCCTTGGAAGTTTCGCTTTCCGCTTTCCCTTCTCCGGAGCCATTCTGTCCGAGACGAGGCGAGCGAGTCCTTCCAGAATTCTTTTTCTTCTTTCTTGAGATGTCTCCTCCGTCGTGTTGCTTTCGCTGGCCAGCCCGCTAGCTTGACGTAGCGAGGCAGCCTCCTTTTTTTTTTTAATGGCGTAGTTAGCGCCGTCGCGAAGCAATCTGTAGAGAGAGGAGAGAAAACTTCGGGGTTAGGTGGAAAAATGCTGGACTAGGCTTGCTAGTCCAGCAGTACGCAGGAAATAATTCTCTGTGCGCTCTGTGTAGGGAGCGAGCTCACCTCGAATGAGCGATGAAGGCACCAGAGAAGTCCCGCGAAGAGGTAGTTCAGGTTTAAGCGAGGTGAAGGGCAAAAAAGAGGAAGATGGAGGGGCGCACGCCGCTTAAGTAACCAGAGGGCGGGGCCTCTGGCACGGCGGTGACGCCCCTAGCCGTAAAGGCGTGTGTATTCCTTCAGGTAATCGCGCGGGGGCGCAATCCCCCATAGCAAGTATGTTGCACCGAGAGAACATGACTGAAAGGGAACTACATTACGTTAACATTGTTCTGGTTACAAAGGCTGAATATGATTATATTACGAATCAATACCAATAACTGTGGTAATTTAAGTAGAAGTATCAAGAAGGTAGCTTTACACAGTCATCATGCACTTTTGGACGTTTGAATGTGAAAAGCTTTAATGTAGGCAGAAATTTTAAAAAAGAACATTGCAATTATAAATGTGTAATTGCTATTGATGATTGATGCTTCAAATGTCAGGGAAAATTGGTTTTGTTTGTCTGGTTAAGTTGACAGCTTTAGCTAACTAGTTTAACACAGACCATTAGTGCCAATAACTACAGTATGTAGATATCTATCGATACACGTAATATGACTGGCGCTGGAAAGAAAAATATGAGGTTTTCATTCCCAAACTGATGCTAAAAACACCCAAACAATACAAATAAAAACTGTATTATTAAGACAAACCAAAAATAGTCTCATATTATGTCAAATGGAATGATGAATGAAGAATTAAGAATAACATATTCATCTGAAAGTCGTAGCTCTAACCTCCAAGTTAACACCTCCAGAAGGTACTCAAGTACAGGTATACATCTTTTACACCTTTACTATAAGATAAAAACATTTTGTGTCTGGTATTTAATCTGAACACATACCATTTGCGGTTATCACAATAGTGTTAGATTTTTGAGCTGCCACCTCAACACTCTGTACATCTGAAGAGAAAAGATAGAAATTATTAGAAAATTTAAACCAATTAATTGTTAAAAGAAAATTCCATGAAGAACATAATATATACCTCACAAATTCTCAACATCTTTGAAAAAATTATCAATTTAAGTGTGACCACTTACCGATCTGAAAGGAAATTTGCTCTGCAGCCTTTAAAAGGTCTTCTAACTGTTTCCTTCCATAGCAGGATGGCTTTTTCAGGGTCAGGCCATCAGGCAGTCCAGAAGCATTTATGATGATGCTGTGATTTTGAAGAGACTGGTACGGTAGCCTCCCTCTACCCCCTGCTTCGTCTGAAACGAGAGGCAAATGTTTAAAAAGATTGTAAATATTTGCAGTTAAGCTGAGGACAGACAAGTGGATGATTAGTAGAGCTCACAACTTAATAATCACTTGGTTCTTAGATAAGGCGTTTCAATCATTTATGTGCAAATACACACAGTAAACTAATATTTATTGTAATAAAGGAAACTGAAAAGAATGGCTTAGTTTGCCCATTTGTTGCATGACTGCAATTATTTTTGGTGTTATAATGTGTCCTTACTGTATTTTTTGTTGAATACCTCCTGCACTTTCTTTACAAGAGCATCAACTGGCTCTTTGACAGCAGAAGCAGATGAAGAGCTTGCTAGAAACAGTGCAAAATAAATAAATGAATAGAGTTAATTGTGCCATTCTTTATTATCATTTAAGTTTGAGGTATCCATATCAGTTTGTGCAAACCTTTAAAATGAAAAGCAAAACTGTTGAGTGTGTCCGTTGAATCCAAAAAAGCAGCACCTCCTTTGCTGCTTACTTGAAATGGTTCCAAGTTGGGCTGTTGATGGTCGAACAAAATCACAGCTGTATCCACACCCATCTTCTCAAGACTGGATACCTTGAACAGTGTTTGGAATAAAAAAGCCATGCAAAACATTAGGAATACATGAAATTAAAAGAGCTGGGAAAGATGTTATTGAAGTAGTTTACTTTGTTTATTTCAAGTCAATAAGAACTCAAATACAGTACAATATTATGTAATTCCCTTACACTTGGTAAGAAAAGCTTACATCAAATTAACAAATTCATGCTAGTCTATTAACTACTGTTTTTTTTCCAATTAGAAAACCATGGATTGCTTACAGTGATGTTTAAGTGTTTGCCCCCTTACAGATTACTTCTGTTTAAGCTTTTTTGTCCCACCTAAAGGTTTCTGATCCTCAATCAAAATTTTAAATAGCAGCAATATAATATGAGTAACTACAAAAAGCAGATTCAAAATGAGGATTTCATTCATTCATGAAAAATAGCTATCCAAACCAACCTGGACCTACCGGTATATGCAAATAGTAATTGTCCCATTTGTATAATAACTTAAGCTGTACCACCTTTAGCAGCAACAACNTATATTATAAGCATATATATATATATATATATACACACACGTGTATGTATATATACTGTATATATATATATATATATACTTATACAGTATATGTTATTAAATCTGCAGATGAAGTAGTATTCAAGCCAGGGTTCTGCTAGTGAAATTGATCTGGATCCATTTTAAAAAAATAGGCTTTATCCTAGTTAATTCACGATTTAACAAGGTGTGGAAACAGTTGGTGTTTCATCACATTGGGCCAGGTATGTTTAGAAAGTTTTTTTCCATTAATGAATGAAAGCATTATCTGAATAATGATGTTGTGTTTACTTGCATTACCTTATCTGATAATAATTTTTTTAGATGATGTGAAACACAATGTGACCAAGAAGCACAGAAGAAATATGTGATGTGCAAACAGCTTTTCACATCATTAAATGGTAAATGGCCTGTACAGTACTTGTATAGTGCTTTATCAAGTCCAGAGGACATGAAAGCGCTTCACACAACATTCAGTAACAAGTGATGGTAGTGAGCAACTGGATATTAGCTAGAGCTTCCATGGGGCTGACTGACAGAGGCGAGGCTGTCATGCACCAGCGTCACACCACCACCAGCACGCAAGGCACAATGTCTGAGACAGACGGAGTGAGAATTCACAACGGCAACCCACTGATTACAGGTTGAACTACTACCAGCGTCACCATTAAATATTTCAATGGCTTAAAGGTGTACTGACATGATTTTTCTACTATTCATCAAATTGCTGAAAATATATAGATTTTATCATTTAAATGTTTGTTTTTGCTAACAAAATGATAAGTCACTTTAATTTTGATTTAAAAGTGATTTTGAACTTCAAGCCGTGTTTAATCTTGGGAAATCCGTTTACACACGAAGGCACCATCAAATAACATATTGTGCAGAGTGTGAGGTAGAGGGCTCTGGTCTCTTTAATAGCAGACATTTTAAAATCTGACAAATTTATCAATCTATGTGAAGATTTGAGCAATTTGTCTTCATTTTGGGAAGCAGAAAATAGTTTGGGTGATGGAACAAGAAACAACAGGATCTAATTTAGGTCTGATGCTGTATCAGACTTACCTTCATGTGGAGCTGCTCACACCCGCGCACTGTGACAAGCCCAGAGCTCTGCCTCTCACTCTGGACACTACGTCACAGATGGTGCGTTCGGGTGTAAACGGATTTCCCATGATTAAACACGGCTTGAAGTTCAAAATCACTTTTAAAGCAAAATTAAAGTGATTTATCATTTTGTTTGCAAAAACTAACATATTTAAATGATAAAATATATATATATTTTGAGCAATTTGATGAATAGTAGAAAAATCATGTCAGTGGATCTTTAAGGTTCTTAAACGTTCTTAAAAGTTATTAGTATATGACAAACATCAAACCGGAGCCGCTTCAGAAGCTTTTTCACTTTCAGTTTCTTCATCTCAGGGCTAAGATGGTCTGCTCTCCCTTCAGCTTTCAGAGTTGCTGCATCCTCAGCGTACTTCTTCCTCTGTGCTTCCCCTAAAGAAGACCATTTCTGCTTAATATCTTGCAGGTTACCTGAGGGGGGAGAAAAATAATCGGAAAGCAATCAAATTAGATTAGACCAAGCTCATATACAATAGTTCACCCCGACTCCATTTGTGTAAATGTGGAGAAAGATAAGGAACACGTCTAAAATTAGATGATTAGATAAATAATTCTGTAAGTTAAATAAATAGTATTAGGTTAGCTGTTTGCTCTGTTACTTATAGAAGATTATTGTTTGAATTGTTTGAACTTGTTTTGTTTTTGAAAAAAGAGGCAGATAAAATAAGATTTCTTCTACTTTCTGCCACCTTTCATTTTATGTATTCTTTCATATACTATGAGATATTGTTTTATTGTCTTTATCCTTTGGGTTTTAATGTAAAAAAAATAAAAACGATTTGGGGGCTTTTACAATCGATTCTGAATCGCCAGGACTAAGAATCTAGATTATTTTAAAAAGCGATTGTTTCATGCACCCCTAGGATATACTGTAAAACAACAATGTTTGTTATAACAGCTATAACAAATCCTCTCTTACCCTTGTTCTGCAGAAGATCCCTGCAAAAAAGATTGTAGGCAGAAAGCTCGCGTGTATATAACTTTTTCTTCAGGCGTTTATGGGAGGAAGACATTTTCAGAGACCTTCGATAATTTCCAATCCAGTTCTATAAGACAGAAAAAAAGAAAAAAACCACTGTTAATTATTATAAAACACACTTTTATTCTATTTTCATATCAAATTACTTCTCGCAATGAGTGTTGTAATTTTTTTTAATAGCATGGAGAAACGTACATCTATAACAACTGGTGCCAAACCAGTGGCCTCTGCTGCTGCTGTTATCAGCGGTGATCCCACCCTGTTCATTCCATGATGGTAGGAATTTTGGAGGAGGACCTTTTGCTCCTCAGAGATAGCTGTTCTCTCTTATCATGAAATATTAAAAAGAAAGAGCTTTGGCAAATACAATATACAAATACAATATTGAGGACAACCACATATTTAGATCCATATTGCATTATATCTCATCATTTAAGAGCTGTTATACATACCTTTTGTTGACATTAGACCTAAAACAAAGACAGAAAACAAACAAATAAACAATTAATAAACAGAAGGTAACTTTTGTATTAAAACAGAAGGTAAGTTTTTTCTGAAATTAAGTTAATTAAAGGCTATATAAAAGCAAATCAAAGACACATTAAATTGTTGAGAGCACTAGGGATGCAAGTTACCGATTAATGAGTTAATCTAAAGTTGATTGATCTTATTATAAATTAAAGATTAATTATTAAGAATGAAAATGATTAATAATGAAATTTAAAAATTATTTAAATTTTAACAGCATTTAAACAAATATTTGTGGTTTTCTCAACATTATTAAACTTATACATATTTATAAAGTATAACAAATAATTTGGCAGCTCGGTGGCACAACTAGTAGAGCTGCTGACTCTCAGCGAGCAGATCCTCGGTTCAAATCCCGGTCCGGGGGCCTTTCTGGGTGGCCTTTCTGGGTGGAGTTTGCATGTTCTCTCCGTGCATGCGTGGGTTTTCTCCGGGTGCTCCGGTTTCCTCCCACATTCCAAAAACATACATGTTAGACTGATTGGTAACTCTGAATTGACCCTGTGTGTGAGTGAGACAGGTCCCTCTTGTAAATGAGTCCCCGTGGCTCAACGAGGCTAGCCTGTATAAATAAAGGTTGAATGAATGAAAAAATAGAAATTAGAATAGAAAAATAGCTAAATAATACATAAAAATGACTACATTACTAATGATTAGAAAATAAGTTGTTTATGTTTTTAATTTATATTTATTTATTATATTTTCTATAATATATTTTAATATTTTATTAGTATTTTATTAATAACTAGAATAGAACAATAAAAGCCAGAAATAACAATACTGTAAACATGTGGTTGCTCTTTATGGGTGATAAGTTTGCGCTGCTCTGCCATTAAGCTCTGTTGAATTAATGCTATTAAGGTGAAACTAATGAGCAATTCGAGTGTTTATATTTCAAAACAGAACCGCATAAAGTAAATCTTGCATCCAGTTGATATGAGGCGTGCATCTTGCAAGTTTTGTCCTGTCTTTTCCGTTCTGATACCGGGTCATTTATCTTCCCTTCCTGTGTCAACTGGCTGCCAGCTGCGCCCTCTTCTGGGTGGCGGCCAAACTACAAGACTGAAAATTATGTCTTAGCGAACTTTATTAGTTAATGGATAAAAAGTAATTTTAAATTAATACAGCATTAGTCCTGAATTAATCCGAAATCGAATAATTGTTTGCATCCCTAGTGAGCACAACTATGATAATTTAATAGGCCTATAATGAGCTAAGTATCCCACCTGGTCGAGCTAAAAGTTAAGAAATATGTCATAAAACTGTGATTATTAATCCGTTGTACACTTTTTAAGTACCATAATTGACACATAGGAACATAAAGCATAGCTAAGCTAAGTTATTTGTTAAAAAAGGAACATATGTAGTTTGTTCACGTTAGCATTGGTTAATAACAAGTAACAACCATTTTTCCTGCTAGACTTGCATAAAATAATAAAGTTTCACGTTTTCCTTATTACAACAGTTTCTGTTCACGAAAATACAAGAAAAACATGATGAAATGCACATTTCGGGAGTTACCTGCTGTAGCTGACCTCGTGCTGTTGTGCTGACCTCTTGCTGTACTTCTGGGACACCGTAGTGTATGATGTGCGGATCGATAAAAAAAAAAAAAACAGACAGTGAAAAAATAACGTGGTGCTCTGCAATCGATACTATCGAATACGTATGCAGGTGATGCATAGTGGTGGAAATAATATCTAAACTGTTGTGATCTTGTCCAAATGATATGTGGCTGGTGTGATCTACTTTTTCTTCCACCTGTGCAAGTGTGTAATGCTTGTAAGTGAGTATTTAATTCCTTATTTTCTTTAATTTAGTTTAGTTACAATTCATTATTTTATTAATTTTAGTGTTTTAAACAACATTTTCACATATTTTGTGTGTCCTGTTTTATTTATTTATTCTTTTTTGTTGTTGTTCATAAATGAGCTCCACTACTTGTGAGTTTAAAATAAATAAATTACTTTGATGTCTTGAATTCTTTATGCAGCTTTTATTTTCTATATTGTGCACAGCTATGTTTGTATTTTGTAAATGAGTGTGTGTGTGTGTGTGTGTGTGTGTGTGTGTTGGGGGGTGGGGGACACGTTGCGTGTGTTTGCACAAAGTAATGGTATCGGTATTGGTATAATCGATATTAGCCTGCCTGTAAGCAAGTACTGTATGTCGGAACTGGAATCAAATCAGTGTTGCCAGATAGTCGAGGTTTTTCAGGCCAAAAATCTGTTTAAAACTGCAACATCACACATAAACCGGAAAAAAAGAAAACAAAAACCATCATATCTCTCACGTGAGTTATTTTTAGACACCAAATTAAAGCCTCATCAGAGTTAAATATGGTATTTATTTGAAGCAAATCCGTGATATCCAGTTTAAAAGTAGTGAAAATTTGTAAATAAAAGTTTTTTTTAATTAACCAAAATAACAAACAAAAAAAGGTTTAGACACCAAATTAAAGCCTCATCAGAGTTAAATATGGAATTTATTTGAAATAAATCCGTGATATCCAGCTTAAAAGTAGTGAAAATTTGTAAATAAATGTTTAAAAAAAGTTCACCAAAAAAACTAACAAAAAAAGCATTAGACACCAAATTAAAGCCTCATCAGAGTTAAATATGGAATTTATTTGAAGTAAATCCGTGATATCCAGCTTAAAAGTAGTGAAAAATTGTAAATAAAGGTTTTAAAAAAAAGTTAACAAAAAAAATAAGCTTCCGGTTTTAGACGCGGGCGGAGCATAATATTATCAACGATAGTAACGTAACTTTAAACCTGTTAAAGTGTACAAGAGGGACAGTGTGATCGATACCTATGGGGATGATAACAGATGATAGCGCCCATTTAATGGACTGATAACACCCGAACCGGGTGGCGGAGCTGCGTAGGAATGGCGAGGGCCAGGCTATACAGAGAGTAGAGAAACTACAGATGTCACTGAGACCAGGGAGGCTGCAGATGACGCTGGGACTAGAGAGATTGCAGCTCTTGCAGAGACTAGAGAAGTTGCAGATGATGATGAGGTGACTCCAGGGATAGGAACAGGCATAGCCACATCAGGAGGCGTGAACCACACTGGAAGTGACGTGGACCCCACAGGAAATGGCGTGGATTCCACTGGAAGCAGTGTGGACCTCATAGGAAGCAGCATAAACCCCACAGGAAGAGGCATGGAACCCTCACAAGGTGGTGTGGAACCCTCGGGAGGCATGGAACCCTTACAAGGCATGGAGCTCTCAGGAAGCGTGGAGCTCTCAGGAAGCGTGGGGCTCTCAGGAAGTGTGGAGCTCTCATGAAGCATGGAAATTTTAGGAAGTGTGGAACTCTCAGGAAGCATGGATCTCACAGGAAGTATGTAGCTCGCAAGAGGTGTGGAGCTCGCAGGAGGCTTGGTACCCACAGGAGGCTTGGAACCCACCAGAGTTGAAGGGTGAGAGGCATAATGGCTTCCCCCACCGAGACACTGGATGGTGATGAGGCATCCAGTCCAATCCCTAGTGAGACACTGGAATGTGGTGAGGTGTCAGGATCAACCTTCACTTGAGACACTAGGAGGTGGAGAGGTGTCAGGTCCAACCCCCACTGAGGTGAAAGGTGGGATATCGGGAAAAGGCCCCACTGAAACACTGGAAGGTGGGGTGTTGTGGCTGTCACCCACTGAGACACTAAGAACAAATGTATCTAGAGGCTGATCCTTACTGGGCTGAGTGGAAAGTGTTCTCTGAAGCTTAGCCTTGCTAGGCTGAGTGGGGCACGCAAAAGTTGCAGGGGATGTCCGCGGAAGTTCAGTGGGTCTATTCAGGGTCTGTTTTTGGCCCCTCCTGCAGTAGTGGAGTGAGCTGAGAACCTCTGAAGACCCTGGGACCTCTGCAGACTCTGGAACCTCTGCAGACTCTGGGAGAGCCAGAAACACCGAACTCTTAGAGAGCAAGGAATGGTGAGAGGTGTCCTCCTGGCCCCTCTTGAAGACACTAGGAGTAATTAGTTTTGTGGGTTTCTGCATTGTTCTTTTAGAGTCTTAATTTTGACAAGAATATCATACTATTCTTACAATTTTACGAGTCCGGGTTGGGAGAGTAGAAGTCTCTCAGCGATGGACTAAGTATTGTATTGGTATGTGGTTCTGGGTTGAGAAGGGTGGATGTGATCACTCTGCATTTGAGTATTGATGATGATGAAGTCGGTATGAGATTTACCTGAATTGTTGATGAAATCCATGAGAGAGACATCAGCTGACGCTGGAAGAATCTGCCCTTCTTGGTAATTTTGCTGGGCTGTGTTTAGCTGCTTTGTTGACGAGCAGGGATTTGACTGCCCTTCCCTCTGCAAAAGTATCCTCACTAGGTGCATTTGCTGTGCATTTTTGTGACTGATCAACTAGCTGGATGTGCAGCCACATTTGTGCAGTGATGTTTAGAAAATCCTGTCCAATTCTTGTGTTCACTGCTTGCAAAACTGTATCATGAAATTATTTCATTGCCCACTTTGGCAAACATCATATCCACCTTGGCAGACTCCCCACCTGTATGATGTATTTACCAGGAGTACATTTTTGAATTGATAAGCTGATGTGAACCATTTCGTCAAATCAGAATTGAATTTCAATATTCAAGTAAACCTTGAATTTTGAAAAAATGTAATTAGACATTAATCTCTAAACCCAGGATGCTGGAACCTAATAATGTTTCTATGAATATCTGCA
>JBBPBX010040712.1:0-29230 GCA_038048925.1 Garcialebias charrua
TTAAACTCTAGTCTAAATTTTTAACCTTTAGTTTAGAGCATTTTTCTCTGTACAATATTTTATCAATAAAGAGACTAGCTCTGCTTTTCAGAGTTAGAGAGTCAGAGTCAGAGAATCTTTATTGCCATTCGCACTACATGTGGTACATATGATGAAACGAGATTATGTACACAGGGTCCCAGTTACATCCAACAATAAAATGTAAGAGAAAAACAGTAATAACATCTAAGATATGAACTAAGAAAAACATCAACTAAAAATACACTAAGCATTAATATCATAGAAAAACATTACTCCAAACAGCAGCACGAACATGAGTCTGTATGAGCAGATGAGCACGAATGAACACAGCAACATGAAACAGATCAGCAGCAACATGATGTGATATTTCACAGTGATTATTCTGGTTATTCATGAGTCTAACAGCCTCAGGGTAGAAGCTGTTCCTCAGTCTAGTGGTTCTACACTTAATGCTCCTCAACCTCCTTCCTGAGGGGAGTGGGGCAAAAAGTGTGTGTGCTGGGTGAGTGGGGTCCTTCATGATGCAGGTGGCTCTCTTCCTGCATCTGGAGGTGTAGATGTCTGTGATGGTGGGGAGACTGACTCCAACATCTTCTGTGCAGCCTTCACCACTCTCTGCAGAGCTTTTCTTTCTGCAGCTGTGCAGCCTCCATGCCACACGTTGATGCTGGAGCACAGGATGCTCTCCACTGCACACCTGTAGAAGGAGGTGAGGACTGGGCTGCTCAGACCAGCACGTCTCAGTCGTCTGAGGAAGTAGAGTCTCTGATGATCAGACTGGTGGTGTTGTTGCTCCACCAGCTGTGGTTGTTGTTCAGGTGCACAGGTGTTGCTATTATGATGCGTAACCATGACAACAAGGTGTATTTTTACAACCAAGAGCAGCTGATTAACATCCCAAAAGCTCAAATAATATCTCAACTACAGATTCAAATGTCAAATGAGTTGAAAAGGAGGCGCCGTAGATGCATTCCCGTCTCCCTGCTGGGTGTGCTCAAGTGCCTGACCACTGAGATCCTGGAAATGGCAGGAAACCTGTCTCATGACAGCAGAAGGACCGGGGTCGTCCCCTGGCACCTGCAGCCGCTGTCCGCAGTGACAACGAGCTCGGCAGGCTGCTGGGCGGAGTGGCCATCGCTCTGGGAGAAGTTCTGCCTGGCATTCGGCGGTCCTGCAGCCCCGTGGAACAGAGAGACCAACCGAGTCTGGGTGGACGCCAGATTGAACGGCATCTGCAGCCATTTTCTGGGGTCCACTGTGGGACGGACCTTTACAAGAGATCCTTCCTGCCTACAGCCAGCAGTATCTATAACATCTCAATGAAACGTGGATAATGAGTTACAACATTTAATTTCCCTTTGGGATTAATATTATTGAATTTAATTGTTAGTTTCTGTTATTTCTGTTAGCATGTTAGCTCAGTTATTTTCAGTTAATTTGTTAGCCTGTTAGCTCATTTAGGCACAGTTAGCCTGTATGTCATCAGTTAGCCTGTTAGCTCAGTTAGCGTCTGTTAGGATCAGTTAGCTTAGTTAATCAGGAATCTGATTTTTCTTTTCTGGGTTGTAAAAGGATATCCATCATAACCTAGACAAAGATTAAAACTGTACAAAATTTTCCTTAACTTTTAACCAGATAAATGATGATAATGATGATGATTATCCGATCAGTCGCATCCGACTGTCGGTCATTTTATGAATCTTCGTACTCCACGCCTTCCTGTCTTTCACCAATTCTTTCAATTCCACAATTGGCATATTCATTGTTGTTGTGATTGTGCTGAGCCATCTTGTTCTTTGGCGGCCTCGTCTTCTTTTTCCACTGACTTCTCCAAGCATCATTGACGTTTCTTAAGAATCAGCGCGCACCACGTGGCCAAAATATGAGAGCTGCTGTTTGGTAATTTTGCCCATTAATGACATTATAGGTTTGACACGGTCCAAAACTGCCTTGTTCGTCATCATGGCGGTCCAAGGTATTCTTAGCATTCTCCTCCAACACCAAAGTTCGAAAGCTTCGACTTTTCTCTTCTTTTCTAAAGAGAAAAGAAAAGTCGAAGCTTTCGAACTTTGGTGCTGGAGGAGAATGCTAAGAATACCTTGATAATACCAGATAAATAGCTCCGTATAATTATAAAGAACAAATTTCTGTAATTTGAAGCAATTTTCTGTCGGATTTCTCAAATTTTCTTTAAACAAAAAAACTGTTTTAGTTTATTAACGCTCTCTCTTATAGTTTATTTTCTTACTACTTTTTTTCATATATTTGCTTTACTGTAAATCTTTTTTTTTTTAGCTTATTAAAATATAAATGTGACCTTGACCTACCCACTGAGTTCCCATTTGCATCTAATACTGAAACTGATAACTGAAGTTTTCTTTCATGTTTTTGTTTATTTTTATTGTCACAGTGTTAACATGAGCGTTTTGTCTCCGTCTCTAAGGAGTACATCATTAAAGTCCAGAGGGGCGTGTCTTCAGACAACACCTGGCAGGTAAATTCATCAACATCCTGAAGCTTCAAGTTGGGAAGAAATTATTCACCAGTTGTGTTTTGCATAATAATAATTTACTAAATCAACTGAGATGGAGACATAAATATGGAACAGATTTTATTATTAGGATTTTAGATAATTGTTTACAGATAAAACCAGAGATTAGAGTTTTAGATTAAGTCTTTGTTTCATACCCAACAAAGTTCAGTCAAGTCATCAGAATGGTTTCTTTTTTTGTTGAGATGTTTCATCCTTCATCCAAAGGACTTCATCAGTCCAAGGAGCCCCAACAAACTCAGTCCCACAAGCAGCACACACACATAGTGGACCAACCAGTCCACAACAAAAACGTCCAGATGACCCGACTGAACTTTGTTGGATTTTCTTCCTGGATTATTGAGCATGAACTTTCATGAGTTGTTTCATATGTTTTCATTCACGTTAAATTCAGTCATTTGAAATGTTGCTCTCACTTTCGTAAACCAGAAACTTTTCTGAGGTTTCAGTTTTGTAATGTTACTCTTTTCCAAACCACTTAAGTACCGGAATCGCCCCGGTGTGGCATAAATTTCTTCCTGACGCAGTCAAAGAATCGAGTCCGGTCGGAGCTCAGAGCGCCGTGGGTTTGTAACCACGCAGTCGTGAGAACGTGTCAGAGACGTGGAAACGGCAAAAAAAAACTCACTAAAGGAGGTTTTCCAAATTGAATCGGTCTTTGAGGTTGTAGGAGGTCTGTGAGGTTGTAGGAGGTCTGTGAGGTTGTAGGAGGTCTTTGGTCTGTGAGGTTGTAGGAGGTCTGTGAGGTTGTAGGAGGTCTGTGAGGTTGTAGGAGGTCTGTGAGGTTGTAGGAGGTCTGTGAGGTTGTAGGAGGTCTGTGAGGTTGTAGGAGGTCTGTGAGGTTGTAGGAGGTCTGTGAGGTTGTAGGAGGTCTGTGAGGTTGTAGGAGGTCTGTGAGGTTGTAGGAGGTCTGTGAGGTTGTAGGAGGTCTGTGAGGTTGTAGGAGGTCATCCTGTATGAAGGAAGTGAAATCTAAATTTAAAAAAAGGTCTGACACTGACAGGTGCGTCTGTTGCAGGTGATTCGACGCTACAGCGACTTCGACATCCTCAACAGCAGCTTGATGGTGAGTTCATGCGTCTCAGTAAAAACACCCAATGATGCGTGTTTGAAGCAAAATAAAGTGACTAAATAAATTATTTTTATCAGCAGATCTACTTTGAATTTAAAGCTTAAAAAAACACCAGCAGAACATTATCACCCATTTTAAAAAGTCAATACAAAAGGTTTGATCATGTGCAGCTGTTTATAACTATAATATATAATTTGTCCTATTTTAAAGTGTTTTGAAATTTATACAAAGAGAGATTTTTATTTTGTTTACCCGGTACTGTAATTTTTGGACTATTGAGCGCACCTGAATATAAGCCGTGCCTGCTAAATTAAAAAAGAAAATTAAAATTTTACGCAAATAGGCCGCACTTGTCTGCAAGTCGCAGGTGTTCACAATGTAACATGAGATATTTACACAGAAAGATTTTTAAAAAACTTTAAATTAAATAAGTACCGGTAACACGCACAAATAGTTATTTATTTATTTATTTCCTGAACACTGTCTGTGACAGGGCTGATTAAAAAAAAAACATTAGTCTTCCAGGAAGTCACTGATCGCTGCCCCCCATGAGAGACACTTACTGGGCAGCTACAGTATGTGAGCACCTGGGTGTGACGAAGCTAAATATTTTGGTGGCATGAAGCTCGTTAGCCCATCAAAAAAACTAAAAAAATCCATAAATTAGCTGCAGCATTGTATAAGCCGCGTGTTGAAAGCGGGTGAAAATAGTAGCAGCTCGTAGTCCGGAAATTACGGTAACTTACAGAGACTTAAAGGAATACTGGTCCTGAGGATCTTATTTGTGTTTAATTTGACGAAACTTTACGGTTTCCCAGAATCCTTCGCTGCGCCTGTTTGCCCCTCTGTGTGCTCTCGTTGAACAAACTGGTTTTAAATAATTTTTAGTTTTTATTTGCCAAAAACACCACCAGGTGTAAATATTAACTGGACTGCAGGTCAACAGACAAGCTGACGTTTTTCTATTTGACTCCAGCTGAGCCTCTTATGGACACAAATCACAGAACGTCTCTAAGGTGACGGTAAATAAACAATAAGGACTTGTTGTTAAAGAAACCAGACAAGTCATTAATGGAGTCTCAAGTAGATAAAAAAAAAAGACAAATCTATATTTTTGTGTAGTTTATCTGATCTGAGTTTCTTGTCTTCTGTTTTTCACCTTCTTGCCTTCGACCTGAATTTCTCACCAAATAATTTTGAAACGTTTGAACTAAATGACAAACGATGTAAAGAAATGAGGCTGATCAGGAGCTCCTGGGTCTTAAATTCGTGAAATCTAACCAGAAAGACGAAGTTTCTTTGAGCAGCGACGTTGAAACGCTCCATCTTGGTCACATGTTGGTCTAAAACGACTGCTCGCTGCCTCGCCTCGTGTTTCTGTTGGACCTAAATGTGAGTTCAGGACGTGACGTCTGTTTTTACAGCAGTCGGGCTGTTCTGGGATGGAGCGGAGCTGCAGCTCATGTTCAAGCTGGTTCTGAGTTTTTTTCACAGTTCCAGCTGCTGGCAACTTTTCTGCTGAGGTTGTTTTCCTGCTCTGAGGTTTGACCCTGACCTCCACCCCCTTCACCCCCCTCCATCATCTTCAGTCAGCAGAACTGTGGGAAACCTGCTCAGAGTCCATGAGTCCATGTTCAGTTGAACTTATCTGTGTTTACACGTCTGACCAGGCTGGATGGAAGAAAACCTTGAAGATTACTGAACTTGGCCCTTTTAAATCGAAGCTTAAAGACCTTTTTATTCCAACAGGCTTTTAGTAATTAAATATGTGGTGACATTTCTGGTTTTATTTTTGCTATTATGTTGTGTTTTTCTTGATTTTTAACCTGTTGTCGTTTTAAGTACTGTACTGTTTTTTGTTGTTGTTTTTTTATTTTTTTGTTAAGCACTTTGGTCACCATCACGTGGTTGTGTAAAGTGCTATAGAAATAATGAAATGAAATGAAGTGCCGACCAGAAATGATTTTCCTTCCTGCAGGTGTGCGGCGTCAGTCTCCCTCTTCCTCCCAAGAAGCTGATTGGAAACATGGATAGAGAGTTCATAGCAGAGAGGCAGAAACGACTGCAGGCCTATCTGGACTCCATTACCCAGCAGCCCCTCATCTCCACGTCTCTGATGGTCAAGAAGTTCCTGGACCCGAACACCTACTCTGCAAACTATACAGGTGGGTTCACACACAAACAGGTAGAAGTTTTCCACGGAGACTAAAGTGAGAATCTTCCTTCACTGGTTAATTATTCATGAGCGCTGAAAGCTGCTGAAAAGGGTTCATCGCCAAACTGTTCATGCGAGCTGAACTAATGGCAGGAAAAAATCTGGAATTAGTGTAAAAAAGTAGCTGAAAAGCTAAAAACTCTAAATTACCGTATTTTCCGGTCTATAAGTGACAGTTTTTTTAAAACTGATTTTCATGTCCTGCGACTTATGGGGCGAAGCGACGTATTTATGTTTTTTTCCCATATTTTTAGACCAATTTTTGGCTGATATATGACCTTTTCCATTCATTCTGACGGAAAAAATGGAGCAGTACCACTTTCGACCGCTAGGGTCCACCGACCGTTCCCAGCTCATGTGTCCGACGGAAGCCTCCTCTGGTCGGACTCACTCTGCCGCAGCACGGCCTCCTGCTCTCTGGAGGTTTGAACTACTGTTACCTCAGTGTTTGTTAGCAAAATAGCTCAAGGACCACAGGACAGATTTTGATGAAACTTACAGATGAATGATGGATATTTACAATCTATTAGCTGTAGGAGATGTTTGAGCGAAAATTCGATTTATTTATAATTTATTTTCGCGACCGTTTGGAAGACATCAAAGCGAAACAATTTAAATCCAGCTGATTTGACAATTACGTGCATTTATTAAGGAAAGGTTAAGCTAAGACACATCTTTGCTATAATTTTCAGCAAACAAATAATTGTTTTTACTGTGTTAATCTTGTTAAAGTCTTTCCGTGCTCGCTCCTGTGGCCGCCATTTGCAGCAGGGCAAAACACCGGCCCACATTTCAGGTTGTCAGCGGTGACGCGTAATAGATGCAACATATACGGAGGTGCGACACGTTTATGGATTTTCCCGATTTATTGGACATAATTGGACTGAAGCGACTTATGGGGCGGAGAATACGGTAGCTGAAAATGCTGAAAAGAGACTAAAAAGTTTAAATCATTAGAAAGGAGCTCAAATGATCAAGAAAAAAATAGCAGAAAAAGTCAGAGTATAAAAACAGCTGAAATGATCAAAGAAGCTGAGAAAAAATAAAAAAGCTGAAAGAAGCTTAAAAAAATAAAAGCTGAACTAGAAGAACAGCTGAAACGAGCAGTAAAGTGTTTTAAAACTCAGTTTCAAGGATGTGAAGAACTCCTTTCATTTTCAACGAAACATCAGAACAGGAATGTCCTGAATGAGCCGAACCTTAGCATCCATCCATCCATTCATCCATCCTCTTTTACCCACTTCTTCCTTTTCGGGTCATGGGGGCCACTGGTGCCCTTGTCCATCTACCACTGTGAGAGGCGGGGGACACCTGTGTTAAGATTAGTCACGTGATTTATTGTGCGCTCTTCACATACGTCATCAACGGGGGACTATTTAAGACGTTGTGTTGACGCAGCTGTGTGGATTGGAGTGGATGGAAGTCTGTATGTTTCTGATGACTTTCCTGCGAGAAATAAACCTCCTAAACTAAATGCTGAATCCTGAACCGTTCTTTGTCCGACCTAACCTGCCCTAAGATGGCGAATCGAACAGGTTATGGGCCCAGAGGGGACAAGGAAGGTCGCTGGCAAAGATTGTGCTTCGTCGGAAAAGAACGAAGACGAGGAGGTAACACCGAGCTCATCTGTTACAGCTGTGGACTGAGGGGACACAAAGCAAGGCAGTGTCCGATGAATGAAACACAGCGACAGTGGTGCCGTGTGTGTAAGAGTCCACGTCATGCAGAGAGTGGCTGTTGGCGAAAGAAGATGGAAAATGTGAACCAAGCGACCGATGAAGTGGAGGATGATCACTCATTTGCATTCAAGACAAACGACGCACAGATCAGCGGATGGAAACAGAGAGGCCTGATGGTGGACACCGGAGCGACCTCACACATCATCACTGATGTTAACAGGTTCAAACGCTGGGATGACACGTTTGAACCAGAACAACACTTCATCGAGCTCGCTGACGGGACGAGGACGAACGGTGTGGCGGTGAAGAGAGGTGACGCGGAGGTCTGGCTGCGGGACACACAAGGACGAAGGATGAAGGTGGAGATCAAACGGGCGTTGTACGTCCCAACGTACCCACAAGACATCTTTTCTGTGAAGGCGGCGACGTCCAGGGGAGCCTCAGTCAACTTCAACCAAGAATGCAGTCAACTCATCGCCAAGGACGGTACAAGGTTTGACATTAGTGTCTATGATAGACTTTATTATCTAGACATATTTGACAATGACAATAAAAATGATGAAAATTATGAGGATGAACAAAGTAATGTGATTTCAGGTTGTTATGACATTCAGGAGTGGCACAAAATTTTAGGCCACTGTAATTTTCAAGACCTGCTAAAATTAGAAAACGTGGTAAAAGGCATGAAAATTAAAGGGAAGGGTGATAAAACAAACCTAGACTGTGAAACTTGCATCTTGGGTAAATTCTGTCAATACAGAAACAGACAAGCTGATGCAAAAGCAGAAAACGCTCTTGAATTAGTTCACACTGATTTAGCTGGTCCAATTGAGCCTGCTGCAAAAGGCGGATTCAGGTACACATTAGCGTTTACAGATGACTATTTTGGTACAATATTTGTTTATTTTCTTAAAGCCAAGAGTGACACAGCTAGAGCTACCGAAAAGTTTATTGCAGATGTTGCCCCATATGGCAAAATAAAATGCATTAGATCTGATAACGGTACAGAGTTCACATCAAAAGACTTTCAGTCTTTATTCACCGCATCAGAATGGCACAGCTGAAAGAAGCTGGAGAACATTGTTTGAAATGGCGAGATGTATGTTGATAGAAAGTAATCTACCTAAAGAGTTGTGGACTTATGCTGTAATGGCTTCTGCAGTAATTAGAAACAGGTGTTTCAACAACCGATTGAAACAAACTCCATATTACCTGCTGACAGGAAAGGTGCCTGACCTTTCTAAAATGAAAGAATTTGGGTGTGTGTGTTATGCATATAGACAAATTAAGAAAAAGCTGGATCCGAGGTGTGATAAAGGTATCTTTGTGGGTTATGATAAATACAGCCCTGCATATTTAGTCTATTACCCAAACACAGGAAAAATCGGCAAACATCGACTGGTTAAATTTGTAGCTCAAACTATGAATGAATGGCAGACTCAGACTATGAATGGAAGGCAAACTCAGGACGATCCTGACATGTTTGATGATGTTTTTAGATATAGAAGAACTATCCCTGTTAAGCCAGAATTAAGAGCAGAACACCAGGTGTCACAGGGAGCACATGGGAGTTCTACTGAGCCTGCAGTGAGTGTAGAGAGCACAAGTGTTAGACAGGAAACACAAGAGGTCTCATCTGAACCTATTTCAGAAGAAGAAAGCACAAGTGATGAACAAAATGCAGATGAACCTGGTTTACGACGTTCTGAAAGAGAAAGAAAAGCACCAGCATATTTAAAAGATTATGAATGTATGGCTGGGAGTGCTGATGATGAAGAGATAAATATTGACTATTGCTATCGTTCAGTGTTTAGTACACCACAAAATTACAGAGAAGCAATAAATTCACCTAAAGCTGAAAAATGGATAGAAGCAATGAAAGAAGAGATGGAATCCTTAACAGAGAACAAAACCTTTACACTGACCAGACTGCCGGAGAATAAAAATGCAGTGGGGGGTAGATGGGTCTTCACGATTAAGAATAACATAGATGGAACTGAAACCTATAAGGCCAGATATGTAGCGAAAGGTTACAGTCAAGTAGCTGGTATAGATTATAAAGAAACATTCGCACCAACAGCAAGTATGACGTCTGTACGCAGCTTAATGCAAATGGCAGCTCAGTACAATCTAAAGTTACATCAAATGGATGTTAAGACGGCCCAAAAAGTTCACCTCACTCACTCTAAAAATCTCAACACCCTCAATTTTGAATGGAACATCAACAGTTTTCTTTTAATTACTGAGTATCATGTAATTAGTTTTATCCAGATTTAATGATAATTTGTTGAGTTTAAACCAAGTTTGTATTTTGACGAATTCGGTCTTCATCAACATCTCCAAAAGTTTGCTCTGTGTTGTAAAAAGCTGCACTTTCAACCTGCAGAAGGAATGTTGTTGTTGGAATATGGGGAGATGTTTTGTTTTTGCTACTGGGGGCATGTTTTGAGCACACAAAAGACTCCAGCCCCAGGGGGCCACACACACCTAATGGAATGCAAATTCCTCAATCTGTCATTTTACAGTCTCCCATGGGAGCTATATGTAAAATATTTACAAGTACATATGTTTGGTAGTCCTAGTGCTAGCCAGCTAACTCTCTGACCCTCCTGGCCCAGATAATGGAGCGCGCACTAAGCAGATTTAAAATTGATAGTTTTCAGATGGGAGGCTTGAATGAACAGCGATGCAGCATGTTGCTGTGTGTGTGTGTGTGTGTGTGTGTTGGTTTATGTGTCATTAGCAGGACAGACTACGTACCGATAAACCTCATTGACAAACCTGTGTGTGTGTGTGTGTGTGTGGGCCCGGCGCGGCTGAGCGAGGGACATAACAAGACAGCCCCGCTGTGAGTCTGTGTGTGTGTGTGTATGTGTGTGTGTGTGTGTCCGCGAGTGACCGCTCCGCTACCTCCAGCTCGCGCGCACAGGGAGACGCCAGGAGGGAGTTGGACATTTATTACAGGAAAAATTAAAAAATGACACGACAACTTGTACACGTCTGATCTGTCCCACACAATAAATACGTCGCGGTCCAGTTACAGCTCAGCGTCACTTCAGACATCCTCGTCTGCCTTTGGAGGGTGGAGTTAATGTAAGCAGATCTTTGAAGGACGTGCCACGAGATCTCATTATCATAAACCAGTCGTTCAAAAGGAAAGTTAAAAATGGCAGAATTAAAAATGGTATAATTGATTATCTAAGAATTATTTTGTGTATTAAATTGAATGAACACTGTCTGGTAACCCCAAAGACATACCATACAAACCTTTCTGTGGTCCCCTTTAAGGTGGACGAGGACGCTGGGAGACAATAATGGCTCCTAACCCTTTCAGAGCTGTTTAATAATATTTTTAATGATTTGGGACTCCAGATGTTCAACAATAAAAATGTAGCTGAAGATCAAAACATTCAGTGTGAACTCCTTAATATTCACTCCTGACTATCATTTTATGTTTTTGTAACAATATGAGGAAATGTTTACCTTGAAAAACAGAAAACGGTTTGTACAAATTGATGATGTAAGATCTAGCCTCAGAAGTGTTTCATGTGGAGTACCACAAGGCTCTGTACTTGGGGTCGTTTTATTTGGTTTCTGGAGATCATCTCAAGCCCCTCAGCTCGGTGTTTCCTGAGTCCTGACCCAGGATGAGGCTCTGACCCAACCACTGGGTCCACATGAGACGGCTGCAGAACGAAGACGACTCAAAACAAAATGTCTTCGCGTTCACTCTGGAGCTGTTTTTGTTCTGTTTGTCTTTCAGAAATCGCCCTGCAGCAGGTCTCCATGTTCTTCAGGTCCGACATGAAGTGGGAGGTTCTGGAGCCGCTCAAAGACATCGGTAGGACTCGGTTCCTTTGAGGCGTTGGCAGAATGTTGGCATCATTCGGTTCTCTTCATGCAGTTTATGAACAATGGAGGCTTTGTAGGAATGCATATCGCCCGCCGCCCTGCCCGCTACAGATTTAAACAAAGCTGTCGGAGCTCTGAGTCTGTGCTGGGGATGACTGTCAGCTACTACCACACCAAGTTCATCCCTCAGCATCTCTTTGACGAGGGGCTGGAGGGAACATCTGAATTTGTGAAAAATAAAATAAATTATTAGTAAAATTCTTCCAGTTTGAAGAAAATTGTTCAGTTATTTAGACTTTTGCTGTTTTTGACTTCATTAATAATTAAAATGTTTTTAATAAATTTAAGATTTCAAAATGTGACGAGTCAGAAAGTTTAAGTTTCTTGTGGGCTCTGTTTTTAGGATTCGGTTTGCATTTTCATTTTCCACATTTTGCCCATTGCAAGAAAACAAAATGATGTCCACCCTCCTAAATATTTAGTTTAAACCCAAAGTTCGTGCTGCAGCTAACTTTAACTGCTAATACAATTAATGATTTTCTGAAAATGCTTTTAAATGCTGCAGCACTTATCTGTAAAACAATTTCTGTCGAGGTTTCTAACATCCTTGTGGGTTTTGTTTCTTTCAGGTTGGAGGATCAGAAAGAAATATTTTCTAATCAAAAACAAAGAGCAGCCTAAAGAGCGGTTCGTGCTGAGCTGGGTGAGTCACGAGCCTCGTGCTCCTCCTGACGCCACACGAGCTGCGGTTCTGTTGCAGCAGCTCCTGCAGACAATCTGAAACATCTGACTCTGGTTTCTGTGCAGGTGGACCTGGGTCCTGACAAGTTCCTGTCCGACAAAGACCTGCAGTCGGCCTTGAAGCTGCTCACTAACCTCTCCGTACGTACGCACAAAAAACTCATAACGACGTTTATAAGTCATGTCGCTGCAGATTCAGTGTTTCCAGTCGTTCGGCTGCGTCATTCGTCCCAGAATAAAACTAAAGATAAATGTCCAAACGTTTAAAGTGTCTGTGACATCTTTCTACTTTGCATAAAATGTTACAAGATATATATCTTGTAACATTCAACTTCAACTATGTTTGTTTTAGCAAACAAAATGATGAATTAATGAAAATTCCTTTCAAAGTGAATTTAAAATTAAAAAATGTGTTTCTTCATGAGACATCCGACTACACACGAATGCAACATCTGTGACGTAGGAGGGAGAACGTCTTTAGAACGCCCCTTTTACATATTCATGGCGGACAATAAATAAAATGACGAATTTATCAATCTAAGTGAAGATTTGAGCGATTTGTCTTCAGTTTGGGAAGCAGAAAGTTAGATGAACAAGAAACAGCAGGTTCTGCACCCGTATTTATTTGAGTCTTACCTTTTCAGGAAGCGAGGGAGCTCCGAGGGGGGTCAGCTTTGTTTATTCCATACTTGACAAAGTATTTCATCTTTTGGGAAAGTGAAAAGGCTCACTTGTTCACTGATGATATTAGAACACCCAAATGCAACACAACGTAACGGCATTTTTCAAGTTATACAAAAAAAAAGGCGATCTGGCAGATGCGTTATTGCAAACGCAGACTGAGGTTCTTCATCCTACGTCACAGATGGGTGTCCCATGAAGAAACACGGTTTTTAATTTTAAACTCAATTTGAAAGGAATTTTCATTTATCATTTTGTTTGCAAAAACGAACATACAGTAGTTGAATGAAACAAGATACAAGTACTGTATATATCTTGTAACATTTTATGCAAAGCAGAAAGATGATGTCACAGACACTTTACCGTTGCGTTTGGATCATTTGTAAATGTTTTCCTCTTCTAGACTCCGTACCTCTGTCCGTTGGTGTTCTCCAGCACCAGCGAGTCTTCGGCTCTGCTCATCCGACCGTTCAGTGAGAGCGGCTCTCTGAGGGACCACATCTGTAAGGTGAGAGCTGCTCAAACGACCACATCTGTAAGGTGAGAGCTGCTCAAACCTGCCACATCTGTAAGGTGAGAGCTGCTCAAACCTGCCACATCTGTAAGGCGAGAGCCGCTCAAACCTGCCGAGGGTTCCACGTCGTCGCAGCGTCTTCAGGAGGTCTGCTCTGACAGAACCTGACTGTGGAGGTCAGGTTTCTGACCCCAAGTAGGTCGGTTTCAAACCGGTGGAGCTGCATCAGATCAGAAACCAGCCGGTGACGACAGAAACTGATGTCACTGCAGCGTCTGAAACACGAGCACGTCCGGTGTTTATCTGTTTGGTAAACTAATGTCACTGAGGCGTGTTTCAACCTTTAATCCTTCAATGGGTTCATTTCAGGACGGCTTGTTTGTTTGTTTTGTCATCCTGGCTCAAATGTTACATAAATATAGTTTTGGCTGCAAAAAAGTCAAAATGTGCAAATGTCTTCCTAAAGAAGAAGTGTTTTAATTTGCTTGTAGCATTTGACCTTTTTATGTCCTGTCGACATAATTTAAATGAAATCATAAGATAAGAGATAATATAATACTTTTTATTGATCCCGCAGGAAATTGTTGTGCCACTGGTTTCCGCGTCACATAGGGACTCTCCCCCTGACCCCCTCTCTTCTCCCCCGACTCTCCCTGATTGGTTGACACACCAACCAATCGGGTAGAGTTTGAGCGGCATTTGAAAGTTGAACGGCGAAATCTTCAGCATGTTGGAGGCGTGCTTTGGAGGTGGACGCGGGTTCACGTGCACGGAAATCGCTCTCTAGCACGCTCAACACGCACGCGACGTGACGCAAGACGCCAGGAGGCTGCTGGAGGTGCGTCCACCATAGACTTTGCATGTTAACTGGACGTTCCTGCAGTAGAAAACGCATTCGGTCTGGATTCACCATTAGCCAATCAGCATCATCCTTATACATAGTTCCCAGACACGCCCCCAACCGGTTTCCGCACCACATCTGAAGGCAGAGAGGCAAAGATGGCGAACAGCCAGAGCAAATTATACGGACAAAAACACGAGCTACCACAGCTTCACCAAGGAACAAGAGCAAACTGGCAGTGGTCGAGTTAAATGAGTTTGAGAAAGAAATCATGGCAGACGAATCAGACAACTTGTCACAAAGTAGTTACTCCGATATCATTAATTATTTAATTACTACAAAGAGCGCACACCGGCTTCACAGCACACCGGCTTCACAGCGCAGAGCTTCACAGCTTTAAATCCAAAAAAGATGTGTAAACTGTCTCAATCATATCTAACCAGCTAAAAAAAGGTTTAACTAAAATAACACACAGCCAGCACAAACAGTCCAGGTTGAACACGGACCAGAACCAGCACTTGAGTCTTACCGTGTTGGAAGTTAGCATGTCGTTAGCACTGGAGCGGAGGGTCCCTCCAGCTCAGGTCGGACGGCGTGGATCCGTCGCGGCCGCGGGGGCACGTCCCATGGGACCGACGCGTCGCCCGCACGACTTGGCTCCCGTCCTCCTTCTCCCACTGGGACGGTCTCCCCGCCGGTCCCGGTGGACCGTGAGGAGGCCATTGTCCGTTAGCGAGATGCTAAGCTAGCCACAGCATGCAAGACGGTGTCGCTAAATAATAATTAAAAAAAAAACAGCTCTAACTCACAGACAGTTGTACTCTAACATTGTTCTGACATAGTTTCACAAAATGATTTATGTAGAATATTTTGTTTACCGGCCAAAAGGACGACGTCTTCCAGAGCAGATCCGAGCAGACTCAGAGAGGAGGGGCTGCAGTCCAGCTTCTCCGATGAGATAAATCCTTCACGTTTACTTTTTTTTGATTAAGTGAAACCTGCGCGTTGCCCAAACGTCTACCCGACTGGAACACCCACTGACACAACACGCAGTAACCATTGCAATTAATTAGAAATTAACAAAAAAAACAACGTGAAAAATGGACATCCATTAGAACGCGCTCCAACTGCTGCTTAGCCTACCTGTGGGAGGGTCAAACAGGACAACCCACAGATGTGACGTCACATGGGAACTATGTATATGTTTCGCCCCTCCCTCCCCTCTGCTCTGCTACATCCTACCTTCCCTCCCCTCCTCCCCTCTGCTCCCTCCTCTGCCTCACCAAGGAAAAAAGTAAACAAACAGCCAGCGCGCGGAAGAGAAAGTACCGCACCCCCATTTAGTGGAAGTAACGGTAATGGCATTGTAACGATAGACTTAGTAACTACTTAGATTACCCGTTAATGAAAAAAATAACTCCGTTTGTAACGCCGTTTATTTGTAACTCCATTATTCCCATCACTGGTCTCCACCGTAATTAAAAACTGCCATGGGTCAATTTTAGGCGATCAGGTTTGTTTACGTTCATCCCGGAAGTAAACTGGAAGTAGAACTTCCTCTGTAGTTTTTTTAAAGGAGAGTTTACCACTCTGCTAATGTCGGTACTTCTGTTCAGAACAAAGCCCGCTGCATGTAAACGCTCGTCATGAACAGATTGTACCCATGTAAACTACAGGGAACTCCCGACTTACGAACGAGTTCCGGACCTAAGGACCGTTCGCAGCTCGATTCTGCCATAGCTCGGGGGTGAAAATAACGTCTCGTTCATAGGTCCGGATTTTGTTCATAGGTCGCGGATATAACGCTAACGGAGTGCCGCACACACATTTATCGGCATGAGACTGAACAAGCGGACATACTAAGCCATAAACATGCACAGAACTTTATTTACAAACACTTATCTAACACATTAATTAATTCATTTCATTTCATTAATTCATTTTATGCTTATGTTTATTAAATGTTTTAGTGTTTTAGTGTTTAAATGTTTACTGTTGCACCGAGGGACAGAGAGAAATGCAATTTCAATCCTGTGTATGTCCTGTACATATTGCAGTTTTGACAATAAAGTTGACTTTGACTTGACTTTGACATTAAACCACACATTCATCCATAAACACACACAGTACCTGTACAGCATGTACAGTATTGTACAGTAATGTTAAACATTGCTATTCAACACAGCACATTCAATACTGTAATTTAAAAAAACTACTTTGTGGAACCAGATGTATGAAAACAAAGTGCCTTAGTGTACAGTCCAGTCCAGGAACTTTAAAAAAGGTAAGTAATGTATGTTTCAGCATAGAAAAAGCATAGAAAATACTGTACAAATCTCTTCATAAACAGTTCTCAGCCATAATCAGCAAATGATGTCAACCATGAACACTTCTGAAAAGAGCAGCAGCTATTGACATCAAACAGCAGCAATTCCCATCCAGCCATCCATCCATCATCAAGCAAACTGCACCAAATCAGCATCAAATTATGTCAACCATGAACCATGAACACTTCTGAAAAGAGCAGCAGCTATTGACATCAAACAGCAGCAAATCAGCAGCAATTCCCATCCATCCATCATCAGCAGCAGCTATTGACATGAATCAGTACCAAATCAGCAGCTAATCACATCCATCAGAAACATGTTGCAACCATCATGTATGTGAAACCAGTGCCATCCATCCATCATCAATCAAACAGCACTATATCAGTAGCAATTCATATCCATCCATCATCAGCAAATGTTGTCAACCATGAACCATGAACAGTTCTCAAAGAGCAGCAGCTATTGACATCAAACAGCAGCAAATCAGCAGCAATTCCCATCCATCCATCCATCCATCCATCAGCAGCAGCAGCTATTTACATGAATCAGCACCAAATTAGTAGCAAATCGCATCCATCAGAAACATGTTGCAACCATCATCTATGTGAAACCAGTGCCTTGGTGTGCAGTCCATGTCCATGTGCATGAAAAAGAAGTCCATGAACTCAAAAAAAGCAGCAGAAAAATTAAACAAAATTCCCTTACTTTGATTGAAGTGTAGGTAGACAGATGATGTTTTTCTCAAGTTCAAACCTGGATCGGATGGAACTGCTTAGCTATTACTCAACAATGAATGTTGGGAGCATTTTATGGCAGGTATGAGTTCAGGTATGTGGTCCTGATGTGAGCAGGTCTGTGCATCAGATCAGGTTTTTTTTTTTGGCAGCAGTCATTGAGGCAGAAGGTGTTGACACAAAGGTGATGGATGGAGGCAGCATGCAGGACACCAGAGGCAGGCAGGATAGACGTCCAGGATGACAGAGGCAGGCAGGACAGACGTCCATTCATGAAGAATGTGCACAATGTAATTTGTGTAAGAATTAACACAAACATTAAAATGTGTAGTTACAACTGGACAATCACCTGCAAAGAAAACATGAAAAACAGACAGAGAACAAGTTCTACTCACTGCTGATGTTCACAAACAGGTGACATTGGAAACAAGCTAGGGCAACAGGTAGGACAGACGTCCAGGATGACAGAGGCAGGCAGGACAGACGTCCATTCATGAAGAATGTGCACAATGAGATATGTGTAAGAATTAACACAAACATGAAAATGTGTAGTTACAGTTGGACAATCACCTGCAAAGAAAACATGAAAAACAGACAGAGAACAAGTTCTACTCATTGCTGATGTTCAGAAACAGGTGACACTGGAGACAAGCTAGGGTAGCAGGTAGGACAGATGTGGCAGGACAGAGAGGGGAGAGCAGCAGGCGGTTCTGTTGAAACCCACACACAGACATCAACACCTGCAGAAATGAAAACACAGACAATAATAACTTCTCCTTACCTATGTGGTGCATGTGTGGAGCTGGAGGAGGTGCAGGAGGCTGGTACATGAGGCAGAGCAGTAAGTGGAGGTACCGAAGGCTGGTCCATGAGGCAGAGCAGCAGGTGTAGGTACCGGAGGCTGGTCCATGAGGCAGAGCAGCAGGTGGTTCTGTTGAAACCCATACACAGACGTCAACACCTGCAGAAATGAAAACACAGACAAGAACAACTTCTCCTTACCTGTGTGGTGCATGTGTGGAGCTGGAGGAGGTGCAGGAGGCTGGTACATGAGGCAGAGCAGCAGGTGGAGGTACCGGAGGCTGGTCCATGAGGCAGAGCAGCAGGTGGTTCTGTTGAAACCCATACACAGACGTCAACACCTGCAGAAATGAAAACACAGACAAGAACAACTTCTCCTTACCTGTGTGGTGCATGTGAGGAGGTGCATGAGGCTGGTACATGAGGCAGAGCAGCAGGTGGAGGTACCGGAGGCTGGTCCATAAGGCAGAGCAGCAGGTGATTCTGTTGAAACCCACACACAGACATCAACATCTGCAGAAATGAAAACACAGACAAGAACAACTTCTCCTTACCTGTGTGGTGTGGTGCACATGTGTGGATGGACCAGGGGGGCATGACACTTTGGAGGTTGTCGAGAGAGAGGTGATGATTAGAGTAGGTGTAGATGTAACATAAAACAAAAAAGAACATTAAAAAAATTAACATGTCTTTGCTGTACCTTTCTGACGATGCTGTGCTATTATGTGAAGGTGGGTAGGTCAGTGATGGGATGGTGGAGCTGGTGGAGAGGAGGGGGAGGAGGAGGAGCAGCAGGCTGTGAACATAAGCAGATACAAATTGATTAACAGATGAAATTAATGTGTGTAACGTGACACAACTCAGAAAAATAAAAATAACATTTCATTACAGTACTGTACCTGGAGGGAGGGAGCGTAGGGGGGGTTGTCTTTTACTGGGGAGAGGGTGGGCTGTCCATGGCCTCCTCCTGGCTTGCTGCAGGAGGACTGGATGTACTTTCAGCTGGTGCACCAGAAGATCCTGGAGGCGGTGCTGGGACCTTTGTCAGAAATCGTAGCATGTTGCTCTGCACATGCTCCTGCTTTTTGTCCTCCAGGATCTACTGGTAACACGCAACGTCATTCAGGACAGCCCTAGAGACCCTGGAGAACCTCTCCCCATCGTGGTCCTGCGCCTCCATCCTCGCCAGGAAGCTGTGGAGCTCTTTAAAGCCCTTCACCATCTCCTGGCTGGTGAAGGTCTTGGATGGAGGGATGGAGGTGGCCTGCTCCTCTTCCTCATCCGGGACGTGCCTGTCCAGTTGAATGAGGTCGTCCGTGGACAGGTCTTGTCCTGCTGTACCCAACAGCTGTTGGACATCGTCCTGGTCCATGTCAAGATGCAGTGACCTGCCCATCCTCACAACGTCCTCGATTACATGGTCCACCTCCTGGGAATCGTGTACCTCCTGAACCAGCTGTGGACAAAGCTTCTTCCACATTCCGCACATGTTCTTTTTAGTAACACGATTCCAGGAGTGGCCAATGTTCAGCACAGCATCGTGGACATTGTACTGTCTCCAGAACTCTTTGAGTGTGAGGGTCTCAGAGTCCTCTGTTGCCTCCAAAGTGGCACGGATGACCCTCTGAAGGTAGTATGCCTTAAACATACTAATCACCCCCTGGTCCATTGGCTGGATCAGAGATGTGGTGTTGGGAGGCAGGTACATTACCTTCACATCCTCGGTCAAGTCGGTGAGACCAAGGGGGTGTCCTGGAGCGTTGTCCAATACCAGCAGGATTTTAAAGGGAATCTTTTTGAGGTTGCAAAAACGCCGGACATCTGGTACAAAGTTGTTGGTGAACCAATTTGTAAACACAGCCAGCGTCACCCACACCTTTTTATTTGAGGTCCAATAAACTGGCAAGAGTTTTATCAACATTTTTGAAGGCTCTGGGTTTTTCAAATTGGTACACCAACAATGGCTTGAGTTTGCAATCACCTGAAGCATTGCCCCACACCAGCAAGGTCAAACGCTCCTTGCCGACTTTGTGGCCCGGTGCGGTTCGTTCGACCTTGCTGATGTAGGTCCCTTCTGGCAAACGCTTCCAAAACAACTCTGTCTCATCGACGTTGAACACTTGCTGGGCAGTGTACCCGCCGTCCCTGATGATCTCAGCCAGTGTTTCAAGGAAGGCCTCATCTGCCTCGTGGTCAGTACTGACGGCCTCACCTGTTTAAATGCACACAAACATGACACGGTTAAGCTGTTGTAACACTGTAATAAAAGGAAAAATGAAAAAAAAATTGTAAGTCGTGGACTACCTATTAAAAAATAAAAATGAGAAATTAAATGCTCTCCCTGTACTTTGATGTTGTGGAAGTTGTTTCGCTCTTTGAAGCGAGCAAACCAACCTTTGGAGGCGTTGAACTGCTCTGATCCAGTGACCCCCCCCCCCGACGTGCTGCCTGACGTCCCTTCTCCTGCACTCTGGGAAGACGTCCCTTCTCCAGGATCGTCTGGGAAGACGTCCCTTTACCAGAATCGCTCTGTGCACGCCCCTGCCCCCTGCACCTCCCCCACTCCTTGCTAGTTCTTGCAGCCGAGCATAAATCCTCCTCGCCTTCTCACATATCACCGACATGCTAACGGGCACACAACGTTGGGTATTGTCCTCCAGCCATAGCATCAGCAACTGTTCCATTTCCACAATCTTACCCGTCCTCTGCTTTGTAATTATGGTTGACCGCATGGGAGCTGAATCACGCACGTGCTGTATAATGCGCTCTCTGTTCTTAACGATGGTCAACACAGTCGACCTGGCTAACCCTAGCTTCTCTCCAATAGCACTCATGCCCCGATCTGACATTTTAATAATTTCAGCCTTCGTCTCCAGCATTATTGTTTTACGAGGTTTCTCAGCCTCGGTCACATCCGCGGACTTTCCTGGTCTCTTCTGAGCCATTTCTAAACCCACACACAAAAAAATAAAATTAGTGTACGTGCTAACGTGCTGCTAATGCACACGTACATTAACGCTAATGTTCACAAATGAATGTTAACGTTCACAAATGAATGCTATGCTAACGTTCGCTTTTGTCTAAAAATTCTAAATTTAAATTTATTACCTGTTTGTTTGTTGTTCGTTCGTTGTTTGTTCGTTGTTCGTTCTTTCTCTGTTCGTATGTGTAGTGGACCTACCCAGGGTCAAATTAAGGTTTTTGAACTGTCCAGTGATGACCTTTACTGACCTCTCAGTAAAGCAAGACATTTACTACAAAATTATTCATTTAGCTATAATCTGATAACATAGTCACCAATAAGAGACTATTTCTATCTTTGATTTTAGGCTGATGTGATCAAATGAATAATTTTATTTGTAAGAGCATCAGTACATTTTAATGTCAGATAAATCAAATACTCTGCTTAATTCAAAATGTTGTACATGGAGGATTTCTCCTCTCCTCTCGAACTTGCATGTGAAGATAAAAGGAACACTTTATCTCATTCATTTTAGCTTGAGCTCAGGACAATCTAGACATCCAGAGACTTTTGTTTTTGTCCTATTTAATAATCAAGCTATTATCATTAATAGGTCCCATATGTAATGCTTAATGACGTTGTTTTAATCAAACCAACAGTATTTTGTTAAAGTGTTAAAGCAAAGGAATCAGTTTTATGATAAAATGCTGACATCTGAAACTAACACTTTATCTTTCTGACAAACTAATCTTTTGACCCCCTTTCAACATGTTGATGTCATCCTCACATCAACTTATGATGCCATTCGGCCAATCAGAAAGAACACATTTTCTGGGTCACGTCTCAGTTAAAACCTTCACATTTTACTTTCTCAAAGAAGTCTGCTGGAGTAAGCCTCAAACCATGGTCTTCTCCAAAGAACTGATGATCGTCTAGTCACACGCTAAGGACACGTCATTCAGTTAAAGACTTATAACATGCCAAGTTATAAGCCATCTTCAACAGCTGAAAAGCTCTCTTTTATTGACATTCCTTTAAGGAACGTCTTATCTTGAACAACAGCACCAGGAGCTGCCGTTACTTCGGTTCGAGTCAAGGCGCACGTCTGGAGACGCTGAGAATGGTAAACGAACTGACCAAACTGGACCGAGGGAGACTGACCATCTTCACGAGGTAACAAGTCGTCAAATGCTTTGCCAAGGGTACCAACGTGTAGCTTTAATCGGCCGGAGAACTGCCATGTTTCTGGTTAAACACATCAAGATAACTCCCTAAAACTCTTAACTTTTCTTCCTCCATAAATCTTTCCTATTTCTTTTCCCTCTCAACCTAAGCTGGAAACTATTTTAAGTTTAAAGAGCCCACAGTCTAAATATGTTAACATCCAATATTTATGTCTGTTGTGTTGAATTTAAGTTTGCTGACGTTTAATTTGAAAGAAAGTGAAATCATGTCAATCAAGTGTAATGGTGTTAATTTAGTGGATTTATTTTAAATAAATGATAGTGTCTCTTTGACATATCAAACTAAGTTAACGTCTTTGTCACTTAATGGCTTTGTGTATTTATCCATCATAAAGATCACAGAAATATTGGGTAAACTGAAAAAGAACAGAATCCGTGAACATTTACTATTCAATCTGAATAAGTAGATTAATTAAGGATAAAGAGGTCAGTATTTAATATTGACCTCCTCATTAATTCTTACATCTGGTGGCCCGTAAACGGTTCTGAAAGTTTATTGATATCTGTGGTCTCAGTCATGAACTGTAACGTCATGTTTGCATAAGAGGATCCAAGTTTTAAACTCTTGAGGATAATGATTTTGGCTGGAAGTGTTCAAAGCAGGCAGATTCTGCATGTTTTTATCATTTGAAGCTGAGAGATTGTTATTGTTCAACTCCTTGACACGCTGTGGGAGCTTTTAGGTGAAGTTCTGTCAGCCCGTGGTCTGTGGGGGTGTTCTGGTTCCGTTCGGCCCAGTACGCGCACAGACTCCGGCACAGAGCTTTGTTTGACCGCCGAGTCAAAAGCCTGAAAGCTAATTTAACATCTACAAGATTGCTGTTGTGGTATTTTACATTTTAGAGCTGGTCAAAGAAGCATATAACTGTTAGAACGGTGTCGGATTGTGGTTCTGAAACCCGAGTTCTGCTCCCTTAAAGTGGACGGAACCGACCTTGAACGCGGCTCCGAGAGAGTCCGTGTTTGTTCAACAGCTGCAGTGCTGTGTTACTGAGCGTAACTAAGTTGGCCTGTCTAGGTGTGTTCGCCGCATGTTTCAGAATTTTGGAAAGTTATTTTGTAGCGTTTGAGTTGTTTTAAGAGTCTATAAAGTTGTGGTCTGTTGTGCAAGCTAACGTTAAGCAACGTGTTTTACATGTTTGTTTATGAGCTGTGATTGGATGAAACTAGTACTGGGAGCTGTCAATCACTCTTGTAGCGAACGCTGATTCGCTGTTGTGAGCTGTCAATCACGTCGCACGCCGTTGCGACCAGCCCACTTTGTCGTCATTTCCGGCGCTACATTGGTCGAAGGTGAGAAACTACATTCGCCATTAATGCTTGGAGATTGAACTACATATGCTGTGATTGATTTGTTGACGTCACGTATGTTGTAGCGAGCTCCGCCTCGCTCACGTAAGAAGCTGGTGACGCGCTACGCACGCTGCGTTGGCCCGCCCATTCTTGTCGTCATTTCCTGATGCACATTGAGTGACAATCAGACGCAGTTCACACACACACACGCTGACAGAACAAACTGAGTTTCACTGAGAGTTTAAACATTCTTTAAAGCCATCTGAACTGTCTAACAACATAGATTTGTCTCTGAGAAGTACGCGGTTCGAGCGTTTATCACTGATACACTAGAAACTAACTCTGACAAGGTTGTTTTTAGTTTAAATACTGATTAAAAAAAAAAAAATCAGTTTCCTCGTGATTAAAATTAAGACTCGAAGCTGTTGGTTAGAGGACGTTGACAGATGAGTTTTCTTAAAAAACATCATAAAAAGTCAGCATTTTATGGTGAGTTACCAGCTTTTAATTTTGTTCTGTACACAAACAATAGCTCCTGTTTATTTTAAATAAAATATTTAGAATAACAGAGGTACGGACAAACATTTTTGCTTATTTTAAATACAAAGAATTTAAAATAACAAACAAAAGTACAGTTTTCACTCCAGATAACTAAAAGAATTTTTTACTTTCTCTTCCTTTCTCTGACACATCATCTTCCACAGTTGTCCTGTGCACATTTAAACTTTCCTGTTTATTTCAAATAGTGAAAAGTTTAGAATAACGAATACAGAACATCTTTTATTTTGATTTTCACTGAAAATCCAGATAAAAGATGGCAGGCACAGAGGGTGAGACCCCTAACACCACTGATACAGGGCAGCCTGTGCCACCTCAAGGCCACGACCCGACCAAAGCAGATTGGATCGAATGTGCCTTATTTTCACTCACAGGGCCCATCACAAACTACCATGAAGAGACACAGTTGATGGAGGAAGCAGATGTGGACAGTGCATTAAAAACTGTAACAGCTGGAACCACAACGGCTGAAAAGAAAGCAGACAGAGATAAACGTTTAGCTAAATTAAGCCTTCTGTTAAAGGCCAAGCTAGACTTTGAAACTGCTGTACGCCGGGCTGTCTCTACATCATGTTTAACAGCACAAATGGAGGTTGCCGCTTTACAGCAGGAGGTAAAGAGTTTAACACAGTCGAGTATTGGCAGCGCTGAACAAACGCGTAGTCTCTACGAAGAATGCAGAGTGTTAAAAAGGGATTTTGACCAATCACAAGATGATTTGGAAAAATGTGTGGTGGAGAAGGATACGTATTACCATCAATACAAGTCGCTTCAGGCGGATTGTGGGGAGGCACGAGACGCGCTGGAAAAATGCACGGACACCCTGGAATCATTATCACTACGGTACACAAGGCTGCAAGAAGATTATAGAAAATCACAAGAACAGCACATGATGTTACAACGTGAAAATGATGGGTTAAAAGTCCAACTGAATAGTTGTCAAATAGAGCGTGCATCAGCAATGAACAAACTCTTTGAAGAAGAGAGAAAATGTTTGGGTCTCATGAGTAAACACCTTGAGAACTCACCGCCTCCGCTGCCCCCTCCCATACCTGATGACCTACTCCCTCCTCCACCGCCCCCGCCCATGCCAGATGCACTACTCCCTCCAACACCACCGCGCCGTCCCTTGGGGCCTCTAAAACCGACAATCCCACCGGATGCGCCGGTGGGTGGATCTGATAATAACCCACAAATACCTCTATCAATGGCTGAACTACGGAATATGGCGAAAAGCATTCAAACCTTCGCCCCTGGCCCAATGGGCTCACACGAAACCAAGATCTATCTCGAGGACCTTGATTTCCAGCTTCAACGTTTCCCAGAAGCTACAGATGATGATAGAATCTGTCTGTTAAGGTTAACATCGGACAGGACGGTGCATGCTTTTATGAAGCGTCAACGAGAAGCAGTGATGAAAGACTACAGTCTTCTCTGTGCTGCGCTGATAAGGGAGTTTTCTCCTTGCACGGGGCCCGATGGCATCATAACAGCAGCTAACATCAAGCAAGGTAGGAATGAACACCCAAGGTCATATTATGACCGAATATTCCGTGCCTATTTCGGGGACAGATGCGAACCTGAAATGGAGGAGGAGGTAGGGTTTAAGTATATTTTCAGCCAAAACCTCTGCCCTGACATAAGAGAGAAAGTACATGTCAGCGCAAACTATAAACGGAGGTCCATCGAAGACATAAGAGAGTGCGCGATAGATGTTTTTACAGGTCGCACACCAAACAAAACACCCTTTGAAGTGTGTCCTGGTGAAAAGGTCAAATACCAAACGCTAGACCTTGAAGGAGCAAGAGCGCCAGCTCACTCTTTTAAGGAAGCCGAGAATAAGCAAAATTTCCAACCTGACAGACCGCAAAATGAAGGTGTCCGCTGGAACAAAGACCAAAAGGGGTCCAGAGACCCTAAGTGGTACAGGCCGCATCAAGAGGAAGAGCCCCATCAAAAAAGGAGGGCTTTCCAAAAGAAAAAGAAATATGGGTCCCAAGGTGACTCATATGGAAGAGGGCGGTCCCAGAGGGGACCCCCGAGCAATGCGCCAGATCCTGCACCTCAAACTGAACAGTCTGGGGCGAGGAAAAACCCACAGAAGTTCCAGAAAAAAGGCCCTAAACCTCTGTCTTCAGAAGAGATGGAGAACATACGTCGGTTGTTAGAAAGTTTGAAAAAAACAAACAAGGAAAACAAACCTGGTGTGATGTGTAGCACTATCATTGATAGTGACTCAGAACACACTAATAACAGCAATGCCACGATTGCTGACAGTCACCAAGATACTGATGGTCAGGATGCTGACAATCAGGGTATAGACGGTCAACAAGATGTTGACTGTAACCATGACATCATTGTTACAGAGTCCGAGAGCCCCTCATCAGAAAAAGGGGGGGAAAGCGCACTCACCAAAGACAATGACTCGTCGCAGACCGATCACTCAGACCCATGTGTGACTGCACTACCAGTACAGGTGAATGAAATTCACACAGACAATGGTAGACGTAACACACGTCGGAAAAAACCTGGTAGGTTCCTGTGTAACATTATCAGGAAGGGGCCCGCTAAGAAGGCTTACCTGTCAATCACTTTAGAAGGGGTCCTCACAGAAGAGGCCCTCCTGGATGGTGGGGCTGACATAACCATTATGTCTCCCACACTGTTGAAGGAGCTAAGGATAGCCGCTAGCGGGGTTGACAGGGAAATACCCCTCAAAGAATGTGCTGTAGTACTACAGGGACTCTCAGAGACGAGTACAACCCTTACAGCTATAGCCATGGTTCATATGCAGATTGGTGAAATGACGCTATACCACCCGGTACACGTGTCCACCATTGACTCATTCCCATTTTTGGTTGGCCAAGACTTTATAAACCGCTTCGACGCGATTATAGATTATGGTGATCAAACAATGTGGACCAGAGTGAGCCAACCACTGCCAATCGATATGCCTACACAAGGTGACACTGACTGTCTAACAGCAGGTACCGCGGAAGGCACAACGGGTTCCTCCAACGAGAGCACAATCCCGGTAAGTGAACCTTCAGCAACAGGTGAGGCAGAAAAGGCCCAACAAGAGAGCCTCCTCTGCGAGCTGAAACAGTCAGCACTCACTGAACACTACCTACCGCAGGTAGTCAAAGGTGTTGAGATCCAAGGATCCCACACCGATGATGCTGTTTTGTCTCCTTGGACGGAGAAATCAGCGATCAGCCAAGCTTTCTATGGAACCTTGGTTAAAAAACAGTTGGGTCTAGAAATGAACAGAAAGGCTTTCCGCTTTTCGTTGGACCCCAACGATAAACAGGTAATGACCGCAAAAGGGATCATTGACCTGAAACTGATCTGGAACCAACGAGTACTGGATCACCCGTTCCTCGTGGTCCCGAACTTACCACATGCAACCTACATAGGCTCCGACATTTTGGTAAGGTTAGGTGTCCGAGTGGACATCAACAACAATGTACTGTGGTCACTAGACACAGCCACAAAGGACTCTCCTGTGCTAACAACAGAGAACCTTAAGGCTGGACAGACCATTCCAGAGGTCTGTCAGATTGCTAACAGCCATAACACTGCGGTACCACCTCAGGTTATGAACATGCCGGTGATGATTCACATCATGAAAGGACAAGCTATTAGCACAAAACTGGCATACTTTCAACCATCTCCTATGTTTTTCAACTTAGGACTGTCCATGGAGGCCACATTCCAAGTGACCCTCGACTGCAGAACCACGACTGTTGCTGTGTGCAACACAAGCACAGAAGAGGTACTGATCCCAAAAAACACACAGCTAGGATGGTTGATCTCTACTGATTTTCATGATTTTGAGCTAAGCATTCCATTTCTGGGAGGACTCCCAGAAATCTTGATCCCAAATCAACACACGGGGCAAGTCTTGTTAACGAAACCAACACAGGCCATAGCTCTCTTCTCCCCCAATGATTCCGACCATGACACGGTCAACCGGTTCGGTTTCAACCGAGGAGACAGTCTAGGTCCTCAAACTTACAGTGCACTACCTGTTGACAGGTTTTACGACACTGAAGGGGACTCACTGGAGCTCCCCAAAGAACAAGAATCCCTCTCAGTTGCTTCACAGATTGAACAGGTGGTCACCCAAGCCGACGCCCTGAAAACTGATGAAGAAAGGGACAAACTTCGCAAAGTTCTTCTAAAATATGAGAAATCATTCTCAACTGACTCGATGGATTGTGGGTTGACCACGCTCCACACAGTGAGCATCCCAACCCCGCCTAATGCTCCCCCTGCATTTGTCAGACAGTACAAGATTCCTCTGGCAGCACATCAACCTGTCAGAGAAATCATTAATGACCTGTTAGAAAAAGGTATCATCCGATACTGTAACAGCACTTACTCTGCGCCTTTATGGCCGGTGTTAAAACCTAATGGTAAGTGGAGACTCACTATAGACTACAGAAAGCTAAACAAACAAGTTCCCTTATCCAGATGGCCTATGACGCAACTCCAACAGGAACTGCCCAAGGTCACCAATGGTAAGTACTTCTCGACTCTCGACGTCGCCTCTGGTTTTTGGACCATCCCTGTGCGCGCCGAGGACCAGTACAAACTAGCTTTCACTTTTGGTGGCCGTCAGTACACCTTTAACAGGTGTCCCTTTGGCTACGCTAACTCACCTGCAGAGTTCAACATCTTCTTGAACAAAGCATGTCCAGACGCCCACGAGCGTGGGACACTGATCTACGTGGACGATGTCCTTTTGAGGCAGCCAACACTGGACTCACATTTGGCTGAGATCGACCACGTTCTGAATCAGCTGACAACTGCTGGTGCTAAGATATCACTGTCAAAATGCCAATGGTGCAGAACCAAAGTGGACTACGTTGGCCTACTTGTAGGTCCTGACGGAGTACAACCACAGCTGACTCGCACCCAAGGCCTCGACAATCTCAAAGTCCCCACCAATCTCAAAGAACTACAAAGTTTTCTGGGCGTGTGTAACTACTCGAACCAATTCATCGAGAACTATGCGGACCTTGCGAAACCACTGACTGAACTCCTTAAAAAAGACGTACCATTTGTTTGGACTGACAAACAGCAACAGGCAATGGACGCTCTTATAAACAGGATCAAGTCAGCCCCTTGTTTAGTCTACC
>JBBPBX010040713.1:0-15978 GCA_038048925.1 Garcialebias charrua
TAACACATTCCAGCCTATTGGAGAGGAAAGATTTGAACCAGTCCAGGACAGTGTCACAGAGACCGACCTCCACATGAAGACGGTGGAGGAGGATACTATGGTCCACAGTGTCGAAGGCTGCAGTGAGGTCAAGGAGGACAAGGATGGAGGGAGAACCAGTGTCAGCAGCCATGAGGACATCATTGGTAACTCTCAGCAATGCAGTCTCAGTACTGTGAGCTGCTCTGAATCCAGACTGGAACTTCTCATACAGAGAGTGTTGTTGTAGGTGGATCAGCTGAGCAGCAACTGCTTTTTCCAGCACTTTTGACAGAAATGGGAGGTGGGAAATTGGGCGGTAATTAGAAAGAGCGTCTGGATCCAAATTGGATTTTTTTCCAGAAGAGGCCTAATGATGGCAGTTTTTAGAGGCAATGGAACATGACCAGATTTTAGGGACTTACAGTATTTATTATTTGTGTGATTAATGGGCTTATTGAAAAGTGATTGGATTTCATGAGAGATGTGGGGAAGGGATCCAGGGGGCAGGATGAAGGCTTAATTTTCTTGATGATGGTCTCCACTTCACTCTGAACAACTTCATCAAAGCAGCTCAGGGACCCAGAATGCAGACGGGTAGATGGCAAATGAAGATCAGGGAGGTTGTGGAGCTGATATCTGATAGAGTGATATACTGTATAAAGGTTAATAAATAAATCAAGGTTTATAATTAAATAAAAACTCACCACCATGCAGTGATCAGTTGACATCCCTACCTTTCATTTCACTCTAAAGTCCACAGCATAGGGCCACGAGCTTGATGACGAGTACAAAATTAATCATTGATATTTGGCCAAGATAACCTGGTATCAAGTACACTTATGGATCACCAGCCTATGTCACACAATAGTTCAATAACAAAGAACAATTCAAGTTTGATCAAGGAGGCCATTTCTCCCAATCACCTCCATCTAGCTAAATCTGCTGTCGTCCCAATATTTATTGAATTCAACCAGTAGAACAACAGAATCCCCAGATGGCACCTCTTCCAGGACACATTTCCAAAACTCCCAGAAGACAGGGTAATCTAAACTTTAAATTGGTGCATACAAGCATTTAGAACCACAGACATGTACCGTATTTTTCAGATTATAGGTCGCACCTTTTTATGTTTTTTTTTCAAGGCCTGTGACCTATACACCAATGCGACCTATTTATGGATTTTTTCCCATATTTTTAGACCAATTTTTGACTCAGTTATGAGCCTTTTCAGTTTGGCAGAAAATGGTGCAGTACCACTTTTGGCCGCTAGGGGTGCAATGCAGTACCACTTCCAGAGGAGTACACTGACCTAAGAAGAAGAAGAAGACAGTTTCCAGCTCATGTGTCCGAAAAAAAGCTCCTCTGCTCAGACTGACTCTGTCGGTCTCCTGGTCTGGATGTAGCTTTGTTAGAGAGTCAGAGTCAGAGAGAATTTATTGTCATTTGCACCGCATGTAGTACATGTGTTGAAAACGAGATTATGTACACAGGGTCCCAGTTACATCCAACAACAAATGCAAGAGAAAAACAATAATAACATCTAGGATTAACTAAGAGAGACATCAGCTAGTAATACACTAAGCCCTAATGTAGTAGAAAAACATCATTATAAACAGCAGCACGAACATGAGCAGATGGTCACAGATGAACGCAGCAACAAGAAACAGATCAGCATCAGCATGATGTGACATTTTGCAGTGTTTATTCTTATTATTTATTTATTCATGAGTCTGACAGCCTCAGGGTAGAAGCTGTTCCTCAGTCTAGTGGTTCTACATTTGATGCTCCTCAACCTCCGTCCCGAGGGGAGTGGTGCAAAGAGTGAGTGTGCTGGGTGAGTGAGGTCTTTCATGATGCAGGTGGCTCTTTTTCTGCATCTGGAGGTGTAAATGTCTGTGATGGTGGGGAGACTGACTCCCACAGACTTCTGTGCAGCCTTCACCACTCTCTGTAGAGCTTTCCTCTCTGCAACTGTGCAGCCTCCATGCCACACGTTGATGCTGGAGCACAGGACGCTCTCCACTGCACACCTGTAGAACGAGGTGAGGACTGGCTTCTCAGACCGGCTCGTCTCAGCCGTCTGAGGAAGTAGAGTCTCTGATGACCTTTCTTGATCAGGCTGGTGGTGTTATTGCTCCAGCTGAGGTTATCATTCATGTGTACACCCAGGTATTTGTAGCTGGAGACCACCTCCACCGCAGATCCACCTATATACAGTGGGGTGTGGGTGTGTTTGTTCCTTCTGAAGTCCACAATCATCTCCTTCGTCTTCTTCACATTCATGTGAAGGTTATTCTCTTTGCACCAACTCTCCAGATGTTCCACCTCCTGTCTGTAGCTGGATTCATCATTATCTGTGATGCATCCCACCACAGCTGTATCATCTGCAAACTTAACAATATGACAGCCTGGATGTGTGGCTGTACAATCATATGTGAGCAGAGTAAACAGAAGAGGGCTCAGCACACATCCCTGAGGAGAGCCAGTGCTGAGGGTGATGGTGGAGGAGGAGAAGTTGTGGATCTTCACGGACTGTGGTCTGTTTGTTAAGAAGTCTAAGACCCAGTTACAAATAGAGGGGCTTAGTCCAAGCTTAGAGCTTAGCTCTGTTTGTTTGCTGTTTGTTAGCAAGATAAGTCAAGAACCACTCAGCGGATTTTTCTGAAACTTACAGAATGGAATGGAATCACAGTTTGGACGTTTACAAGTGAGTAGCTTTATTAGATGTTTGAGATTTTAAAAAAACGATATTTTATTAGCATAGCTTGTTAGCTTGTGGATGTATTGTAGGGGGTGATGAAGAGACGACACAGAAGACGGGATGCAGAACTTCACTTTAATCAACTCCTACAGTTCTGGCGGTAAGCACCCAAAACACACCTTATACATCAACCCTTTCACAATAAAACATCCGGTCCTCTGGACCTTTCACAATAAAACATCCGGTACAACATCCGGTCCACTGGGTGTGAGTAGAGTCCCCTAGTGGTCCACCACACACGCCCCCCCAGAACACCCAGTAAGGTCCATCACTAGTCCAGCATTTTAGGTTTGATCAAACGACCAGAACGGCTGAACCTGGGCCCTGCGTAATCAGACTGATGAAGCGGAGGGCGACGAGGAGGGCCTGCAGAAGAGTCGGGCTCCATTGGTCGTTGAGAGTCACTGGAAGCAGGACAGCAGTCCGTTAGTTCATTCATTCATTCATTCATTCAACCTTTATTTATACAGGCTAGCCTCGTTGAGTCACGGGGACTCATTTACAAGAGGGACCTGTCTCACTCACACCAAACAACCATCCACTCTCACACCTAGGGTCAATTTAGAGTCACCAATCAGCCTAACAAGCATGTTTTTTGGTCTGTGGGAGGAAACCGGAGTACCCGGAGGAAACCCACGCATGCACGGGGAGAACATGCAAACTCCACCCAGAAAGGCCCCGGACCGGGATTTGAACCGGCAACCTTCTCGCTGAGAGGCAGCAGCTCTACCAGTTGTGCCACCGTGCTGCCCAGTGACGTGACGTGGATGGAGGTCTGCCCCTGCGAGGAGCCTGGGCCGTAACAACCTGATCATCTGACATAACATGAGCTGGTTTAAGCCTATCGATACAGACAGTCTCAGTACGACCCCCTAAATCCAAAAGGAAATGTTTTGGACCTGGTTGAAGAACCCGAAATGGGCCATCATACAAAGGCTGTAGTGGTGTCCTGTGTGCATTGTGTTTGACAAAAACAAATTTAGAGGACTCCAGACTCTTAGGGACAAATGACTGCGGTAAACAATGGTGTACCGGGCCAGGGACACGAAAAGAGAACCTCCTGAGATGAAAAATGGAGCAACGGTGGAGCAAACTGTGGTGAGGGTACCTCAGGTAAAAACTCACCGGGGATGCGCATAGGCTGACCGAAAACCATTTCAGCTGGGGAAGAGCTCAGGTCCTCTTTGGTTGCGGTACGTAAACCCAACAAAACCCAGGGAAGACAGTCAATCCAGTTGTCACCGGTCAATGCAGCACGCAGTGCAGCTTTCAATGACCTGTGAAACCGTTCACACAAACCATTAGCTTGGGGGTTGTAAGCGGTGGTCCTGTGAACGTTAGTCCCCAGACCCTTGGCCATGGTAGACCAAAGCTCAGAAACAAACTGAGGGCCCCTGTCCGATGTAATGTCTGAAGGGGGGCCAAAACGCGCAACCCAGGTAGACAAAAATGCCCGGGCCACCACTGCAGACGTTGTGGATGCCAGAGGAACCACCTCAGGCCACCTGGTGGTCCGGTCTATCATAGTCAGCAGATGAGTAAAACCTTGTGATGGAGGCAGAGGGCCCACCAGGTCTACGTGCACATGGTCAAACCGCCGACCAGGAATGGAGAAAGGTTCCAAAGGTGCTTTGGTGTGCCTGTTAACCTTAGCACGCTGGCATGGGACACACGCTGCTGCCCACTCCTTAACTGCTTTACGCAGACCGGGCCAAACAAACTTTGAACTGACCAGTTTCACAGAGGCTCTAACACCTGGATGAGAAAGGGAATGTAAAGAATCAAAAACGCGGCGTCGCCATGAAACTGGAACCAGAGGGCGGGGCCTGCCAGTAGAAACGTCACAGAGCAGGAGAGGACCTCCGTCATTCACCTGCCGTTCCTCCAACTCGAGGCCTGTGGGCCCGGACTGGAGCTCGAGTATTTCTGCGTCGCTACGTTGGTCCGCAGCCATAGCAGAAAAATCGATGCCAACGTACACGGGAGAGATCAGCACCCGGGAGAGACAGTCGGCCACCACGTTGGATTTGCCAGCCACATGCTGAATGTCTGTAGTAAATTCAGACACCGCTGCGAGGTGGCGTTGCTGGCGAGCAGACCAGGGGTCAGAAATTTTCGACATAGCAAACACCAAGGGTTTGTGGTCAACGTATGCAGTGAACTGGCGGCCCTCCAGGAAAAACCTGAAATGGCGTGTAGCCAGGTAAAGCGCCAACAACTCCCTGTCAAAAACACTGTATTTAAGCTCATTGTCCCGCAGCGTACGGCTGAAAAATGCAAGCGGCTGCCAAACCCCAGAAACCTGCTGTTCTAACACAGCCCCCACCGCAACATCAGATGCGTCGGTTGTTAAAGCTATTTGTGCCACTGGGGATGGATGGGCCAAAAGGGCAGCAGTGGCCAATGCAGCTTTAGCATCACCAAATGCCTGTAGGCGTTCTGGTGTCCAGTCAACACTGTCGTTGGGCTTTTTCTTTTTTAGCGCTCCATAGAGCGGTCGCAGCAGTTGTGCTGCCCTGGGGAGGAAACGGTTATAGAAATTAACCATTCCCAAAAATTCTTGTAGCGCTTTAACAGACTGGGGCTGTGGAAAATTGGACACCGCCTGCACTTTGTTTGGTAACGGGACAGCACCACTGGCAGAAATGCGGTGGCCCAAAAAGTCAATGACTGGCAACCCAAACTGGCATTTCGCTGTATTTACAATCAGGCCATGTGCTGCTAGGCGCTGAAAAACCTCACGGAGGTGGGACATGTGCTGTTCAGCCGAGCTGCTAGCCACCAGGATGTCGTCCAAGTACACAAATACGAAGGACAATCCCCTTAAGACTGAATCCATCAACCGCTGGAACGTTTGGGCTGCACCTTTAAGACCAAAAGGCATGCGCAAAAACTCAAACAGGCCAAAAGGAGTGATAACAGCGGTCTTAGGGACATCCTCCACATGCACAGGAACCTGGTGGTACCCCCGTACTAAATCTACTTTAGAAAAAATGGAGGTCCCAGCCAGGTGCACTGAAAAATCCTGGATGTGGGGGATGGGATAACGATCGTTCTCTGTGATGTTATTAAGGCGGCGGAAATCCCCACATGGTCGCCATTTGCCGTCTGCCTTGGGCACCATGTGCAGGGGGAGGCCCACGGACTGTTTGAACGCTGCACGATGCCTAAACGCTCCATGTTAGCAAACTCTTCCTGCGCGATTGCTAGCTTAGTAGCATCGAGGCGGCGTGCACGTGCGAAAACCGGGGGGCCCGTTGTGGGGATATAATGTTCGATCCCATGTTTTGTGTTTGTGTTGGCAAAATTAAGAACAGTCAGCGAGGGGAACTCAGACAATAAACGCTGAAACACGTTACCCGAAGCTAAAAAGTTAGCATGCATTAAAGGCCCAGCTCCTCGCGTAGCACAAGGCAGTGATGAAAAGGACACAGCGTCGATCAAACGTCTGTTAGCAACATCAACAAGGAGCCCGTGAGCACAAAGAAAATCAGCCCCTAAAATAGGAACTGAGCTAGCAGCTACCACAAAGTTCCACTGGAAGTCCCGTTCATGGAAACAAACAGTCACCAACCTTTCACCAAACGTCTTGATGGGAGAGCCATTAGCCGCGGTTAGCAACGGCCCGCAGCCTTCTGCCAACCTGTCGGAGCCAGTCGGGGGAACGAGGCTCTTCTGCGAACCAGAGTCCACCAGGAACCGCCTCCCCGACCTCGAGTCTTCGATGAAAAGCAGCCTTTCCTTGTCGCCAACGGCCGCGGCTGCTAGCGGGCGCTGGCGTTGTCGTTTCCCTGCGGCTTGAAGCTCACAGCGGGATGCACCGTCGTGCTTTGGCGCCAAAGCGCTGGTGGTAGAAACAAAAGGCGGCTCCTGTCCGCCTGCGGGTAACGACCCCTGCTACCACCGATGGCTCGTCCGGCGCTGAGGGCGTTGCTTGAAACTGAGGTGCTGCTGGAGATCCGGGGACCGCCGCCTGGACCGCGAAGGTCCTCGTAGCCAGAAGGATGCGGTCGGCTTCTTCCGCCAACGAGCGGTAGTCTCTCTGCTGCAGAAGCGGGGAGTTGGACAGGACCGTGCGCACTGAAGCCGGGAGCTGGCGGAGGAAGAGGTGGAGGAAGAGAAACCCACAATCGTCTGATCCCAGCAAGGACAACATGCTCTCCATCAGCTCGAGAGCCGTGCCATCGCCCAAACCGGAGAGGGAAAAAAGTTTCTCAGCGCGCTCTGCGTCTGAGAGGGAGTAACGCCGCAGGAGCAGCTGCTTGAGGGCGGCGTACTTTCCGTGTGCAGGAGGGTCCCGGAGCAGGCTCATTGCCCGCCGGGTGGAAAGCGGATCCAGCGAGGCGACCACATAGTGGTATTTGGTGTCGTCTGAAGAAATCCCGCGAAGAGCAAACTGTGCTTTCGATGTGGACGAACCATGACGGAGGGTCGTGCAGCCAGAAGTCCGGGATTTTAACGGCCACCGAAAAAGCGAGCGGGGCCGCCTGTGGAGGTTCCACAGCAGCGGACATCTGAGGAGAGCTGGCTGGAGCGTCAGATGTCGACATGTTCAATTCACGAGGTCACCAGTGTAGGAGGTGATGAAGAGACGACACAGAAGACGGGATGCAGAACTTCACTTTAATCAACTCCTACAGTTCTGGCGGTAAGCACCAAAAACACACCTTATAAATCAACCCTTTCACAATAAAACATCCGGTCCTCTGGACCTTTCACAATAAAACATCCAGTAAAACATCCGGTCCACTGGGTGTGAGTAGAGTCCCCTAGTGGTCCACCACAAGATAAGTGTTTGTAAATAAAGTTCTGTGCATGTTTATGGCCCAGTATGTCCGCTTGTTCAGTCTCATGCGATAAATGTGTGTGCGGCGCTCCGTTAGCGTTATTTCCGCGACGTACGAACGAAATCTGGACCTATGAACGAGACGTTATTTTCACCCCCGAGCTACGGCAGAATCGAGCTGAGAACGGTCCTTAGGTCCGGAACTCGTTCGTAGGTCGGGGGTTTGTGTATATTTCTTGATGAATGGTTTAATTTCTGATTTGCAAAGTGGGATTCCTGATAACTGAAACTATGGCCCTTTTAACATAAAACCGAGAAGTCTGACTATCCGTAATTACATTCTAGATATCTAAAAATGAGTTTTGACTAGGAACAATTACATTTTGACTATCCAGAATGTTAATTTAAGATATCTGTATTTTCATTACGACTATCATAATGACATTTTTATATATCTTGAATTGAGAAATTACACGTAGGACCCACGGCTGCCACTAATTAGCTGTTCGAACAGCTGCCTGCGGAATTTTGGGTGGCTGCAATGGCACTAGCTGTTCTGGACTAAATTGTCAGAAAATGTCACAAGTGTTAGCATTAGACAGAGGAAAATGGCTCAGTTTCAGCGGTTGTTTTTGTTTAGTTCCTGGTTGTTCTTGTGGGGCAAGAAAACAACCTTATCTGTCCTACTATGCTTTACTACAGCCTGCTTGAGTCACCGTTAGGCAGTGTCTTACCTGAGAGAAGATTGGCTGGGGGAGTCCACAGGATCTGACTTAACTTTTTGAGATTTTTCTACCTGGATTATTGAGCATGCATCAGGAGAGCACATTTATTTTTGTTTACTTAATTCCATATTTATGTTCCAGGTTGAAGGCAGCAGTCCAGTCTTGCGTAGGTGTTCCACTCGTGTCTTGTGCATCACAGCTTGTGGGTGAATTTCTGCTTTTGTGTTACATTGGGACCTTCTATTTTTGCTAATAATGTGGATTACTGCAATCAACAGTCAGATGATCAGATCATTCACACACCTAACATAAGCTCATTGCAACTCTGACAGCCCTGTTTACATAATTCTATGTATAGGCCTATATACTATATCATAAAAGTAACAAAAGAAAAAAAAACACCAGTATGCAATGTATTTTACAGCAAATGTGTCATCTGGTTTATTATCTTCGGTTCCAATGAACTGCAACAGTATCAAAATAATTTGTAGTGCAAGATCAACAACAAAAAAACAGATAAAATAACTTACGTATAAAAATAAATTACATTGTGCACAAATAGACAAAATTTAATACTATTAAAAATAAAACATCAAAGAAATGCTTAAATACTGTTAATGAACACTTGAAACCATGTAAAAGTTTTAAAAAATCAATTTAAAGTTGAATAATTAGTTCTTTAAATTATGTAAATGTATGCAACAATTTGCAAAAGCTGAACTGAAAATATTAAATAGAATCATATAGAAATCATAACAAAAAATAAATAAATAAAATTCCACTTAGGGGGGCCCTAGTGGCCCCTGGGCCCTAAGCAGCCGATAGTTTGTTATGCCTTGGGCCGACCCTGCCCAGGCTCCACCGTTGCACCTGCTGGTGAATAAAATGGCTCCTTCAACTTACCAGGATCCATCTCGCTGAGCTGCTTCAGACAAGAAAAAAAAAGAAAGAATGAAACCTCCTTTCTTCTCCACAGTGTAACTCTACCTGCTTGAATATCTTACACCATAAACATTAAGGTTTACTTTCATGCCCCGTTCAATTCCAGTCCAGAAAAACACTCATCTCCAAACACTCAGTCAAATCCTTCAGAGACGGAGGACAGTGGCATATCACCCGTTGAAGTTTTGAGCTTCTTGTCAAAGCATCAAAAAGGCCTGCCGTGGAGGAAAAATGCATTTCCAGAAAATAAATAAAAAAATAACTGTTAAAATGCTTTAAGAGCAAAGAAAAACACCAAATCTGGAATTAATTTAATTAAAATCACAAAACACTTTTGTGTTGTTCACTCAAGAACTTCACGGATGAGCAAATTTAAACTTTTTTCCCCCTAACATACCTATTTTGTAGAAAAAAAAACATAGATCCATTTTATTTAACTATTTTGAGTTTCACATCAGTACAAATCCAACATGAAGAACAACAAATAAAGTCCAGTTGATCTTGTACTGAACGCCTTTTTGAATCCAACATGAAGACATAAATCTCAGCATGACTCAGATATTCTCCCTGCAGAGGTTGGGATCAAAGATGTTACATTTTATTTACTAAAACAATTCTCAGTGAGTCCTAGGTTGAAACTCATAGGGCTCGTGATGGATGAAATCAGAAAAACAGATCTTGTTGAAGCTCCGTTGAAAAATAGGTCAAATATTTTGTCCCTTCTAACAAGGTTGAGTCAGGTCCTCTGGACGGATTCTTCTTAAACAAACCACGACCGTACAACATCAGCAGAGAGGAGAGGGATGCACTAACCACTCTCTGCAAGGACAAGAACATCATCATCCTCCTAGCAAAGGAAGGTGTACAGTGATTTTGAACCAGAAAGACTATCACGAGATGCAGTGGTGGAGAAAGTACTCAAACACTGTACTTAAGTAAAAGTACAAATAAACAGACAAAAATGTACTCTAGTAAAAGTAGAAGTACCATATTAATGTTTTTACTTAAGTAAAAGTAAATAAGTACTTGCTTTTAAAACTACTTAAAGTATTAAAGTAAAAGTACTTGCTGAATGTATTACCTAATGCAATGGTCTACAATACCATTAAGTGTGCATATGTATATTTTCACATTAATAGTGCTGAGTCATTTTAATGAAGAGTGCTGCACATAATACATGTTTTTATTGTGTTTACTCGGTGACACAGTTCACACTCGGACTTGAGATTCCGTGCGTTAGAATTTCAGGGATGACATGCAGAGTTAAATGTCATTAAGCAAAATAATAAAGAGGAATGAGTATACCTTTGATTATATCTTCAAAAGTTTTGATTTAACACGAAGTAAAACCAATGTGTCATTTTAACTGCAGTAAAAACATTGAAGTAAAAGTGGTCTGCCTGAAAAAAGGAGCATTAGACCTAACAAAGGAATATCTGATCATTTCAACTCGTTTGCCATCAACTCTAGTTAAAATACTGTCTACCTTGTAATGGATCAATAATGAACAATATTTTAACTTCCTGACACCATTTTCAAAACTTGGGCCTAAGTGTCAGGACACTTCATCCCTTCATTGCGCAGACCTCATGATCCACTCATCTTCTTCTTTCGGCTACTCTTCTTCAGGGGTCACCACAGCAAACTCTCACATGAAGACTTGGCATTTGTTTTATTGCTGGATGCCCTGCGTGACACAAGCATGATCCACTCATAATTAAATTTTATTGAAATGGTAAAACTTGATAGGTTGGTATGTGTTAAATCTATAATCTGCCTAATTTTCAAGTACACATCTGTGCAGCTCAGCTGAATTACCGTAACCATTTTCAGAAGGTAAAAAGAAAAAAAAACATTATGCGTTCATAATTTATAATCGCTAAGGGTGGATTTGAATGCTTAAAAAAAAACTAAGTATCACAACTTATTATTTATTGTAGTAAAGTCTGATCTCGTTTTGCTCCAGGTGTTTTTTCACCCCCATGTTACAAACCGGATTCCAAAAAATGTTGGGACACTAAACACATTGTGAATAAAAACTGAATGCAATGATGTGGAGATGGCAAATGTCAATATTTTATTCGTAATAGAACATAGATGACATGTCAAAAGTTTAATCTGAGTAAATGTAACATTTTAAAGGAAAAATATGTTGATTCAAAATTTCACAGTGTCAACAAATCCCAAAAAAGTTGGGACAAGTAGCAATAAGTGGCTGGAAAAAGGAAATTGAGCATATAACGAACAGCTGGAAGACCAATTAACACTAATTAGGTCAATTGACAACATGATTGGTATAAAAAGAGCTTCTCAGAGTGTCAGTGTCTCTCAGAAGCCAAGATGGTAAGAGGATCACCAATTCCACCATTGTTGTGCAGAAAGATAGTGCAGCAATACCAGAATGGTGTTACCCAGCGTAAAATAGCAAAGACTTTTAAGTTATCATCATCAACCGTGCATAACATCATCAAAAGATTCAGAGAATCTGGAACAATCGCTGTGCGTAAGGGTCAAGGCTGTAAAACTCTACTGGATGCTCGTGATCTCCGGGCCCTTAAACGTTACGGAATGCTCAAGGAAATAACAGAATGGGCTCAGGAATACTTCCAGAAAGCATTGTCAGTGAACACAATCCACAGTAACATCCGCCGCAGCTGAAACTCTACAGTGCAAAGAGGAAGCCATTTCTAAGCAAGCTCCACAAGCTCAGACGTTTGCACTGGGCCAGGGGTCATTTAAAATGGAGTGTGGCAAAATGGAAGACTGTTCTGTGGTCAGATGAGTCACGATTTGAAGTTCTTTATGGAACACTGGGACGCCATGTCATCCGGACCAGAGAGGACAAGGATAGCCCAAGTTGTTATCAACGCTCCGTTCAGAAGCCTGCATCACTGATGGTATGGGGTTGCATGAGCGCTTGTGGCATGGGCAGCTTGCATGTCTGGAAAGGCACCATTAATGCAGAGAACTATGTTCAGGTTCTAGAACAACATATGCTCCATCTAGACGTCATCTCTTTCAGGGAAGACCCTGCATTTTTCAACAAGATAATGCCAGACCACATTCTGCAGCAATCACAACATCATGGCTACGTAGGAGAAGGATCCGGGTACTGAAATGTCCAGCCTGCAGTCCAGATCTTTCACCTATAGAGAACATTTGGCGCATCATAAAGAGGAAGGTGTGACAAAGAAGGCCCAAGGCGATTGAACAGTTAGAGGCCTGTATTATGCCGGGTACTGACCAAACGCGTTTCGGGCAGCGGTGGCCAGTTTAGATTGAAAGTCTATGTGGAGACGCGTCGAATCGTGAAGCGGCACGTTTTGAGTGTTTGAAGCGGCGTGGCAGTTCATTTCCGCGCACGCGACGCAGCCGAAGCGTCGAGCCGCCAAAGTTCGCCTAGTTGACCTTTGGCTGCTCGACGCGTCGCAGCAACCAATCGGGAGAGACTCTGCTATGTGATGACGCAACGACAACGGGACTTTTAAAACTCACCCCATCGAGCCTCCATGAAGAAACCAGCCTCCGGTAAGAAACTTGGCATTTTTACAGTTGCTGCTGTCCGCTTGAGCGTACAATCACCCCAAACATAAAAAAAGTTTTATTCTCAACAAAGGCTTTTGGAGCTGCAGTTCGGCACGTAGAAAACCCACTCAAGTAGTAACGAGGCTCACGTGCAGCTGATTTTATCTGCCCGGTGTGCATCAAACGAACAACCCAACCGGAAAAGGAGCCAGACCCCCTCCTCTGCCTCCTCCCAGTGCGCGTCATCAGACGCGTCTTCAGTGGCTTCAGTGACAAGCGGCCAAAAGGGGGCGGCAGGAGCGTTTGGACGCGTTCGTTGGGTACCCGGCATTAGACATGAATGGGAGAGCATTCCTATTTCTAAACTTGAGAAACTGGTCCTCTGTCCCCAGACGTCTGTTGAGTGTTGTAAGAAGAGGGGGATGCCACACAGTGGTAAAAATGGACTTGTCCCAACTTTTTTGGGATTTGTTGACGCCATGAAATTTTGAAACAACATATCTTTCCCTTAAAATGATATATTCTGTTTAAACTTTTGATCTGTGATTTGTGTTCTATTCTGAATAAAATATTAACCTTATAATAATAATATAATCATTTTATTTAAAAGCGCTTTTCAGGACACCCAAGGACACTTAACAAACCAATACAGTGTAATACAGATCAAACATTATCAGCGACAAATTGAAATATAAAATACATAAAGATTATAAAATGCAAAATAATAAAAATACATTTAGTAAAGTTAATGATAAGCTAGTCTAAAGAGATGTGTTTTCAGGGCTGTCTTGAACAGAGAAAGGGAGGTGGTGTTTCGAAGGTCTGGCGGTAGAGCGTTCCAGAGGTGAGGGGCAGAGCAGGTGAAGGCCCTGCTCCCCATGGTGGAGAGGCGGGCAGAGGGTACATGGAGATGTAGCGAAGAGGAGGATCTGAGAGAGCGTGATGGGATGGAGATTTGTAGGAGGTCAGATAGATAAGGAGGGGCAAGGTTGTGGATAGATTTGAACGTGAGAAGTAGAATTTTGAAGATGATGCGTGATTTAACCGGGAGCCAGTGGAGCTGCTGCAGGACAGGAGTGATGTGGTTATAGTAGGAGGTTTGAGTGATGACACGGGCAGCTGAGTTCTGGACCATCTGTAACTTGTGGAGAGATTTGTTGGGGAGGCCGTAGAGAAGGGAGTTGCAGTAATCGATACGGGAAGTCACAAGGCTGTGCACCAGGATGGCTGTGGAGCGGGGTGTGAGAGAAGGACGGAGACGGTTAATATTACGGAGGTGGAAATAGGCAGACCGAGTAATATTGTTGATGTGTGAAGTGAAGGAGAGAGTGGTGTCGAGGATGACACCGAGGCTCTTGACCTGAGGGGAGGGGGATAGCAGAGAGTTGTTAAGGGGGACGAGAAGATGTTCTGATTTTGAAATAGTTTTTGGTACCAACAAGAATGATTTCTGTTTTGTTACTGTTTAGTTGAGCACATGTTGGCACCTCCACATCATTGCATTCAGTTTTTATTCACAATTTTAGTGTCCCAACTTTTTTGGAGGTTTGTAAATTTTAGTTTGACCACAGTTCTAGTGTTCTTATACTGTATATAAGCAAATTATTTCTGTTTAAGAATGCTAAAATGAAAATATCTACACATTCAAATTAATAAAAATGAGAGTGGACACCCGACACGCCTTTCAATCAATTTATATAAAAAAACAACTTAAAAATAAAGCACAAATTTAACAACTGATGTGCTCGCCAGGACAGAAAGCAAGAACAAAAGAACGTCCACATTCATTTGTAAATACAAAGATGGATTATCGATCTGTTCGAGGACAAAAAGAAATCGGTGAGTCTTTTTAAATTGGCAGCAAACAAGTAGAAAGACAGAAAATGAAACAAGTACAGTATTACCAGACCTGAAAACTTATTTACATGAACAGGAACACGTCACGCACCTCAGCCACCTTTTCTGCCAACATACGTATATAAAAAAAATAAAATCAGAACACGCCACAAAACATTTGAACGTTTTTTTTGTTTGTCCGATTTGTTGAAAATGAACGTTTGGAGTCGAGCGGAGCCTAAAGAACGATTAAAAACTACCTGCAGCTCATTACGGTCCTTAAAAACACCAAAGATGGGACATCTTTTGGCGGCATGTCAAAACATTTGATTTAAATTAAATGTGGATTGATTTTCAACAAAGGTCAACTGTTCAGCTAGGAAGTTTATTTGTGAAAGAAAAACTGAAGATGCAGCAGCGTCTCTCAGACATCCTCGTCTCAGCTCTTTGTTTCACCAGAAGACGTCGATCAGCAGATAAAGACTTTAACTGGAACCAGAAATGAACTGGAGATCAAAACGGAGTTATTAAAAATATTTAACCTCAGAAGTGCCTTCTTTAAAAACTATGCTGTGCAGCAGCACAACTCAAACGGTCCGGTTCAGAATATCAGAAAAACAAAAGCATTTTTTTTACTTCACATTGTCAAGCCGATAAACAGCTTGTGTTGAATCTTGTCTGCGTAATAAACTGGCAGGATTTAATCCGTGTTGACTGTGCTTGTTATTTATGAGTTTCATACATCACTCCTCACCCAGAGCACGAGCAGAACACATCACTGAAAAATAAATTAATAAGAATAACATGGACTTTGTACTAATAAAGGTTTGTTATCTGTTAAGGTCACCATCTGGGGTTCATTTTAAACTGCAAATTTTTTTAATGCAAAAACTGTTTTGCCAAATTTATATATAAGCAACAAAAAAAAAAGCAGGTCTGAAAAAGTGAATAATATAATCAACTGTCATTATGACTATAGATGACCTTTAGGTGTTTTAAAAGGGATCTTTCAGACTAGTTGCACATATCAGCCTTAATCTCATTTCTCTGTTCTGCTGAAAGTTGTGGTTTTGTGAAATGTGAAAACGCTTAAAAATCATATATGTTTATTACATTTTAGGACGTCACTATTATTTTACCGGTGCAATGCATTCTGGGACGATGACGTACATCGGTTTGAGATGAAAACACAAGGAGTCAACAGTAAAACGTATATTTTGCATTAGTCCGTGTACATGATATCAAATGAGATCAACTTCTGACGTGTGATATATATATATATATATATATATATATATATATATATATATATATATATACTGTAGATATATACTGTATATATATATATATATATAGATATATACTGTATAGATATATATATA